>APFE030397944.1:277241-317858 GCA_000404065.3 Pinus taeda | reverse complement strand
TAGACCGGAGAGAGCCTTCTCCTGCCCCGTAGGGCTAGCTACGAGGCTAAAAGGTTTGATGTTGCCTTGAGGTTTGCCTTCTTCAGCCTGAGGTGAAATTTCAAGCGCTAACAGAGTGATTAGTGAAAATCTTGAAATGTGCTCCCAACAAGTAGTGCCTAAACTTTTGTAATGCATAAACCATAGCTAACCCTTCTATTTCTGTTGTAGTATAGTTCTTTTACACCTTGGACAATTTTTAGCTTGCAAAAGCTATGCAGTGATCAACTTTTCCTGCTCCTGGTTGCGCCAACACTATACCTAGTGTTAGAGTAGGTTAATTTGTTATTTGAAGGTATTCATGAATAATTTTTTGTTGTCTTAAAAGATGTATTCAGTAAAAATGCTGGAGACCTTATGCATACTGAACACAATACCTTAATCCTACTAAACTCATCACCTGACATTAGAGTGGCCTTTGAAAATGCAGGTTGCATTCCTTTTTGTCAAAAATTCCAGAAGATAGATTACAACACAAGACTTGCCAATTTGTTTGCTCTCAATTTCCACGAGGGCGGAGTGAAATTAGGAGACCTGGAGATTGTTATGACTGAGAAATTTATCATCAATGCAACCAATCTCCCTATAGTAGGGAGAAGTGTTTTAAAGGGGATGAGTTAGACGTCTTAGCCTATAAGTAGTTTGTGAAGCTGGAGTTTCTAGACAGGTTTGCCTCTACTTTCCCCAGTGTTTATCTTCAGGAACAATATGTTGACCTCTTGAAAGTTATTCAAAGATACTTCACTTGTGAGGGTAGTTTTAGTATGATATATCAATACCTTCTTAGCCTATTATGGCATTTCATGGAGAAAAAACTAATGAATCTTCCTTAGTTTTTGCTTAAGAGTTTAGAGAGAACGGAAACTAAAGTGCAAATTCAGAAGGATAGTCATGCTTCCAATATTTTTCATTTTTCTTTGATCAAGATTTTAGTTAATCATGCAGTTGAGAGAAAGAAAATATATTGGTATGATTTCCTTGCTAGTGTTGATTTGTTGCCAAAAACCAGTTCTCCATCAGTAAAGATAGGCGAGTAAGAGCCGATGTAGGAAACCCCAAAAAAGGAAAAGATACACTCAACTATGGAGATGAAAACAATAAAGAAGGAATATGAGAAGCCAAAAAAATGGCTTATAGGCAGACAAAACAAGAAGGTTAAGGTGCAAAGTATGAAGGATAAGAAATCAGTTAAAGAAACAAAGGAGAAATTGGAATGAGCTCAACTTGCCAAGATCAGAGTCAAGATTTCAGACACAGTGTAGGATGAATTTGTGATGAGTCCCAAGACACAGTCTAGAGTCAAACAAACCCAGGACGAGGCAACCCCTCAAGTAATAGTGGAGATTTCTAAAGACAGACAAGTAGATAAGCAAGATCATGACATAGTAGATGAAGTTAATGGACCTGAAATAGTGCAGCCAGACCAGGAAGAGGACATAACACAACCTGAAATAGATGTTATCCATTATGAAGAAGAGGACCCTAAAATGACCAAGATGAAGGAAGCACTCTCTAAATATCAAATGAGAATAACATTATTGAGGAAAAAATAACAAAGATCTCAAGGGAGTAGTCAAACTAGTAGAGGACAACTCAAATAAACTATAGCAACAGTTGTTAAGGGAAAGGGGAAGCATGTTTCTTCTGCAAAGCAAGCCAAGAATGTTGCAGTAGAGCCTAGAGGGTCATCAGTCAGGGTTTCCAAGTCCAAATTTGGATATGTGCAGCATATGAAGCAGATAGCTCAGGTTCCTGGAATACCCCCCTTTAGTCAGTGGAAAGAGTATCAAAGGTGTTTGGAGGAGCTGGAGGAAAGCAAGGACCAGGTGAACTAGTTCAAACAATAGAATCAAGATTCTAAAAATTCAATACAACACATTCTTGAGAACTGTGATCTTGAAGTTAGGGAAGCATCTAAAGCCCTCGATAGGAGAAAATACTTCATCAAATGGTCCCAGCCGATAAGGAGGAAATGCAAAAAATTATATGTTATAAATTTGGTATTGAACTCCCAATTGAGGAGCATGAAGCAAAGCTTGGATGACACACAAAGATTAATAAATAAATATGAAGGAGCATCTATGATACCTCCTCTTGTAAAAGGGCCTAAATTAGACTCTAGGATCATGACTAAAACCAAACTCACCATGTCCTCACCTATTGAACACCATGGCTTTACTCCTCAAACTTCCAACCCCAAGGCTTCTAGTAGCAAGGCTTCAGGAAAGAGAAAAAGGAGGTGATCAAGCCTCATTTCATGGTTCCAAGTTTTGTGTTAAGTTTCTAATGTTTAAATATTATGGATTTGATGTTTTGAGTGGCATATAGTAGCATGATGGCATTTTCAAAGGACTGGAAGGCAATCAACAGACAACTATAGAAATTTCATTGTGCAACCGCTACACAGGTCATGCCCAGACCATTTAACACATGCTAGAGTACGTGTGACATCCAACTCATCTCCTTAGTAGCCTGCCACGTGCCATTTCCAATAGCTCAAATTTTTGGACACTACTGATCCAGATTTAAATAGGAATGCAACAAATTATAGATATAACCATAAATACAAAGATGCATCAAAAACAACACTTCATTTCATTAATATCAAATACTGAAATATGCTTACAAACAAAATGGAAATAAGACTAGCTCGGGCGATGGTAGCTTATCTCTGAGAAGAGATGTGATGGCTACATGCCACTGAACTATGTTACAATGAGGCTCAAAGGCCTATTTATTATTGAGACATAATGGAAAACCCTAAACATCCAAAAACCTAACCCTAGGAGATGAAGTGCCAAACTATGGGCCCCATTAGGGTAAATTGGTACATCAACTTCCCAGGGTTGTAACTTTGGCATACGATCTCCATTTGATGCCACAATGCCTCGTTGGAAATATCTATATAAGGACCACAACTTTTGAATGACCAACATCAATCTATCAACCATGTTGGTCCTAGTTTTCCCCAAAAAAGTCATTTAGGGCCTCAAAACGAATCTGGAAGTTCACGACCCAAAAAACTGCCAAAAATAGTAAATTGTGCTACAAATAAGGAAACTGGAAAATTGAAAGAAACAATGGTGGGGGTCTAAGTGGAATAGCCGAGTGGGCACCAATATCCACCTTGATCATTCCTGCCACTTAGGAAGCAATGGTCCCCATTGCGTTGAGTTCCTCCATGAGATGAGGAAACTTCTACTGAACTTGGTCCCCAGTGAGCCACTTACCCTGGTGAAGGAGTAGGCCTGCTTTGACAACTCGATATAGTTGGATCCTTTGCTGCTGGGGGTTCTTGATCTATGTTTCCATTATCTGATCAGTTGTATCTTGTTCCATGCAATTTGGAACTCTGTAGGTGTGATTTTTTCTGCAATGCCTGATGTGTCTAGCAATGGTGGGAAGTATGGTCGAAGGCGGTCCACATTGAACACTGGGTGCATGCCAAGGAATGGGGGAATGCTGAACTCAAATGCATTGTCTCCCACATCATTGGTAATGGTGTAAGGACCATATCAGAGTGGTTTGAGTTTCCGATAGGCTCCACTAAGGTGTTCCTTCTGCAAATGTAACCAAACATTGTCGCCCACCTGAAACTTGTGTGGCACCCGATGTTGATCATGTTGTTGCTTGTACTTGGCATTTGATTTTTCTAGAATGTCGTGGACCTACTAGCGGATATGTTGGATGTGCTCAATGAAGTTTTCCTCCTTATCAGCATCGAACTAGACATGAGCTGAATCTACCTAAGTAGTTGTAAATGGCATGGCCACATCAATGGGACATAGTGGTTGGAATTCCAATCCCACCTGAAAAGGGTTGTGGCTAGTTGAGCTATGGAGAGCTCAGCTATAGTTTTGTTGGAAATAGGGGAGGCCCTCATCCCATGTGCATGGATGCTTTGATTTGTACATGCACAGAATGTGTACGATCATCATGTTGACAACCTCTGTCTGGCCATGAGTTTTGGGACAGAAATTTGTGGACTTAGTGAGCTTGGTGTCTAGCATCGACCAAAGACTAGACCAAAATGTATTGAGGAACTTGTTGTCCCGATCTAAGATGATAGACTGTGGGATCCCAAAGTGTACCCAAACTCATTCAAAGAAGAGTTTAGTAGTGGATTTTGTTGTGATATTCTTCTTGCAAGTCGCTATAATGGCCATCTTCGAGAATATGTCGACGACCACAAAAACACAGTCATTACCATGCTTAGTAGAAGGAAAGCCCAACATGTAATCCATGTAGATAGATTCCCAAGGTTGACTAGGGGCAGGCAGTGGAGTATAGAGGCATTGCTTCTTGATAGTCAATTTGCTAATGGCATAGGCAGTGCAGAATCTGATGTAATTCCCAACATCCTATCAAAGATTCGGCCAATAGAAATACTTTTGTAGTACTGCCACTGTTTTCTTGACCCCAAAATGCCCAACAGCCTGACTGTAGTGCACTTCCAAAATCATCTTGGCACGCTCATATGAAGGAACAAAAAGGTGTCCCAAGTGGCATAACAAGGCATCCTGAAGGTGAAAATATGGAACTTGTTGACCCTCCAAGAGTGTCTGGTATGTGTTGCTGAATTCTAGGTCGCTTTTGTAGAGAAGTGGCCAATCAGAAGTCTCGTGCCCATAAGAGTTGAGAACGGTGGTTAACGCCATGATCGGTGGTCAGCTGAGGTAGTCTACAACATTATTGGTGATCCCCTTCTTATACTTGATATTGAAATGGAATTGTTACAAGTATGTGGACCACTTTTGATGACGATCATTTTGCAACTTCCCTTGCATCTGTATGAACTATAAGGGTCGGTGGTCTGTGTGGATGATTGTTTCCTTCCCCAAAATGTAATGCTTCCATTGTTGGCAGGCCTATATAATGGAATACATCTCTTTTTCATAAGTGGGATACTTTTTTATGGTTTCTAAAAGTGTCTCACTAATATATGCCACTAGATGCCCCTGTTGAGTAAGGAATGCCCCAATAGCATAGTCAGAGGCATATGCCTCAATCTCAAATGGTTGTTGCAAGTCTAGTAAAGTGATCACTGGTGGAGAGAAGAGGTGATGTTTCAACTCTATAAATGCCTTCTATTGAGATTCAGACCAAAAGAATTTTTCTTTCACTCCTCCCTTGGTGACTTGACTCAAGGGCCAATTGATATGAGAGAATCCCAACACGAACCTACGGTAGAAATTGGCAAGAAAGAAAAAGTTACAAAACTCTGTTAGAGTGGTTGTGGCTGGCCAATCGTGGATGAATTAGATCTTTCCTAGATCCGGATGCACCCCCCATTCATCAATAATGTATCCCAAATACTGAACTTGAGTCAGGCCAAAAGTACATTTCTCCAAATTGGCACACAACTTGTGTTGTCACAGTGTTTGGAGAACTTATCGGATGTGGTGGAGGCGCTCTTCTCAACTCTGGTCGAAGATTAGGATGGCATCCAAGTATACCACTACAAATGAGTTGGTGAATGGACACACGATGTCACCCATTAGCCTCATGAAGGTTGCAGGAACATTCGTCAACCCGAAAGGCATAACCAACCATTTGAAAAGGCCCTCCTTGTCTTTGAAGCTAGTCTTCCACACATCGAAGGGTTCAATTGGTACCTAGTGATATCTAGACTTCAATTCGATCTTGCTGAAATATCTTTCCCCCTTGAGTTGGTCCAAAAGGTCATTAATCCGTGGGATTGGGTACCTATTCCAAACACTGATCTTGTTTAGCGCCCGATAGTTAATACAAAATCTCCAAGTCCCATCCTTCTAGTGTACCAACATGATCAGGCTCCCACAGGGCGATGAACTCATCTTGATGTGACCGTTCTACAACATCTCTTGAATCTGCCTCTTGATTTCGCCATTCTCTAGAACGGAGCACCGATAGATTGGTCCATTGGGAAACGACACACCTGGGGTCAGATCGATGGAGTGATTGACCTAACAATGCAGAGGCACCCCTGTGAGGAAGGTGAAGATGTCTTGGTACTCCTCCATGACCTTGTCCATCTGTTATTGTCATGCAGAGAGGCCCTATCTAGAGGTCGTGGCCACCATCTTCTTCTTTCCCTTAAGGTGTATAATCAGGAAAACAAATTTCCCAATTTTGGAAATGAGCTTACTGTATTGTTTTCAAGTAACCAAAGAGATGGTGGTATGTGGTGCTACCTCTATATCCTGTACAACCTATTTCCAAAAATAACAATAACAGCACAAGGCCTTGACTCATACACAACATGTCACTTCCACAAGTATGGTTGGCCTAATAATACATCACAAAACTCAAGGGGAGAAAGATCACACAATACCTCATCCATGAAGGGCTTGATGCTATATGGGAGGTGGCACTATTGGCTCACGTGAAGATTTCATCCTTGGTGAAGCCACTTGATGGTGTATGGTTGTGGGTGTGTTGTGGTCGGTAAGCTCATCCACTTTACAACCTCTGCCGAAATGAGGTTCTTTTGGCTCCCGTTGTTGACAATGAAGTATAGCGGGGAGCCCTTTACCCACATTTAGGAGTGGAAGAGACGCTCCTCCTCCTCTGGATCTTCAGGTTCCTCCTTCTAGATCTTCATGGTGGAAACAATGGAATTAGGATTCGCATCAATAATATTCTTCCCTTTTTCATTCCCCTTGTTAGGTTCTGACTCAAATTCGGAACATGCATCTGATTCTGAAGCCTTCAGCTTGACCACTAGTGATTGCTTGGCCTGATACTCACTTTTTTTGTGAGTGGAGCTCTTATGGAACTCACACCACTTTCCCATGTCCTTCTTCAACTTCACGGTGTTGTTCTTTGCTTGCAGATTTGGTGGGTTGTCCTGGCCACCCCGCCTTGGCTTTGTCCTTTGTTCTGCGGTTTGGGGAAACCTTCCCCTACTTCGAATTCGTAGATCCAAAGTCTCTCTTCTTCCGTTTAAACTTTTGCTCGATTTGATGGCATATTGTTATGCTTTGTCGAGTGAGGAGATGTCTAGGAAATCCATCTCATCCTAGATGTACCTATGTAGGCAATCGCGATACTTGAGTACCAAATGTTTCTCAAAATCTTTAATACCCAACTTCGTGCGAAGGGTATGAAAAACATTGGTAAACTCTGGCACATCTTGGTCCCTTCCCTGCCACAACGTTGTCCACTTTATGTGTTTATCCTCATAGCTCCTGATAGGGTAGTAATACTCCTTGATGGCATTCTAGAATGAATTTCAAGTGGGTGCATCTGAAAAAAGTGAGGGCGTACTTTCATCCTTCTGCTCACAGTGGGTTTCCCACCAAGCCTTGACGTGGGGGGTGGCTTTGAGAAGAGAAAATGTAATCTTTTCGTGGCTGGAAAAATCATGAATAGAAAAATATCCTTCTAGAAAATTTAACCATTTATCTACAGTGTCTGCATCTATTTGACCCTCAAATATGGGAATGTCAAAGTTTACTTGTACCTTAAAAGGAGTGGAGCCTCTAGAATGGCATTATGATCCTCATCGATAATCTTCTTCCATTTTTCATTCCCCTTGTTGGGTTCTGAATCAGAGGTGGAACATGAATTTAATTCCAAAGCCTTTATCTCGGCCACCAATGGTTACTTGTCTCGACACTCACTTTTGTTGTGAGTGGAGCACTTATGGAACTCACACCACTTTCCCATGTCCTTCTTTGGCTTCACGGTCTTGTTTTTTGCTTGCAGCTTTGGCGGGTTGTCCTAGCCGCCCTGCCTTGTATTTTTCCTTTGTTCTGCGATTTGGGAGAACCTTTCCCCTGCTTTGTATTCGCATATCCAAAGTGTCGCTTCTTCTATTTAAACTTCTGCTCGATCTTGACGATGTATCGGTATGCCTTGTCAAGCAAGGAGATGTCCAGGGATTCCATCTCGTCCTGGAAGTACCTATGTAGGTAGTCACAGTACTTGAGTAACAAATTTTTCTCAGAATCCTTGATACCCAACTTTGTGCGAAGGGTATGAAAAACATTGGTAAACTCTAGCATATCTTGGTCCCTTCCCTGTCGCAGTGTTGTCCACTTTATGTATTTATCCTCATAGCTCCCGACAGGGTAGTAATTCTCCTTGACGACATTCTGGAACGAATTTCAAGTGGGTGCACCTAAAAAAGGTGAGGCCATACTTTCATCCTTTTTCTCATAGTAGGTTTCCCACCATTCCTTGATGTGGGGGGTGGCTTTGAGAAGAGAAAAAGTAATCTCTTCACGGCTAGAAAAATCATGAACAGAAAAATATCCTTCTAGCAGATTTAACCATTTATCTATGATGTCCGCATCTATTTGGCCCTCAAATATGGGAATGTCAAAGTTTACTTGTACCTTAAAAGGAGTGGAGCCTCTAGAGTGGCTGATGGACGTGGATGTGCTGCCAAAGGGCAAATGTTGAAGGATCTGGGCAAAGTTATCCATCATCGCGTTCCTTTGTTTCTCGAGGTCCTCCTCGAACAATATTTTGATAGGATCTCCTACCCCCTCATCTTTCTTTTCTTCCCCCATGGGCAGCCATTCGGTTTTGTGAGGCTGACCTTGTAAAGTTTCAACCAAATCAAGCCCTAACTCCTTATATCCGAACCTTGTTGGGGACATGCAAAGAAAAATAGAGAAAGAGTAGACCCCTCTAATACCACTAATCCAAATTTAAACAGGAACACAACAAATTACAGATATAACCATAAATTCAAAGATGCAGCAAAAACAACACTTCATTTCATTGATATCAAATATTGAAATATGCTTACAAACATAATGGAAATAAGACTAGCTCAGGCAATGGTAGCTTATCTATGAGAAGAGATGTGGTGACTACATGCCTTTGAACTATGTTACAATGAGGGTCAAAGGCCTATTTATTATTGAGACACAATGGAAAACCCTAAACATCCAAAAACCTAACCCTAGGAGATGAAGCGCCAAACTATGGGCCCCATTTAGGTAAATTGGTACATCAACTTCTCGGGGTCGTAACCTTGGCATACAATCTCCATTTGATGCGCACAATACCTCATTAGAAATATTTATTCGAGGACCACAAATTTTGAATGACCAACATTAGTTTATAACCATTGATGGTCCCATTTTTCTCAAAAAACATCGTTTAGGGCCACAAAATGGCTCCGGAAGTTCAGGACTCGAAAAACTGCCAAAAATAGTAAATTGTGCTACAAATAAGGAAACTGAAAAACTAAAAGAAATAATGGTGGGGGTCCAAGTGGAATAGGTGGGTGGCCACCAATATCCACTTGGATCAGCTACACAAATGCTACGCAGCCTTTGTACACTCAGAAAAGAAGCTTTGGGATTTTTTCTATTTTGCTTCATGATAATCATGTTCGAATATATGTTAGTTTTTTATTTGGAAAAAGTTTGTTTTCAAAGACAAAAAACACTGTTATGTTTTATTCTTTTAAGGAAAAGTATGTTGAAAAAAGACAGTTTTCCTCCTTCAATTTTGAGATCAATCCTCTGTTGGATTGAGTATGCATTTAATCTAGACATGATGTTATCCTATGTAAAACTATATATTTGGGTAATGAATATAGAGAAGGTTATTGATGGTTCAACGTTGTGTTGGTGTTAATTTTCTGAAATTTATGCTTGTGTGATCAATTCATGGTGCAGTGCTTATGTATTGAGGGTTATCGATTCCACTATACAAGGATTCTTATGGTATGATATATGAGATCTTTTCTGTTTACTGTTCAGTTATTATAATTTCTCTCTGTTTTTTATGAGTATTTTGATCTTAGTTGATTTAGAATTCAGTTTAATTGCTCTCTTTCAACGTTCTTCATATTTCAGTTGCAAATGAAATGTTATGTACTCATGCATGTTAGCTTTTATGTTTAGTCTCTCTTTCTCCTATATAAATAGCATTGTCTTATTCTAGAGGAAGAATTTGTTTTGTTTTAGTTTAGCTCCTCTATGCTATAACATGTCATTATATCCCAAGTCATGCTTTAAAGCCTTTATAATAGTTATTGGTTTACTTGCATAAGTAAATGAGTAAAAGAATAAATTGATCATGTGTTATTACCTAGATGACCATTCAAACTTTAACCAAATATCTTCAAGATTCCTTTGTCAAAACTGGTCTCTGTTATAAATTTGTGCTTTAAAGTATTTATATTTTTTAGTGAGGGAACCCCCTCGAGCTGAAAAATACCTGTCATTCAACCAAAATAGGTATGTCGTTACCTCTGAATTTCTCCTTTCAGCCTGGAGGAAACTATGGAGTGTTAACATATAGGCACCATTGTCAGGGACTTCGAAATTCTAATTTTCCTCGGAAGTTCCATGTCTAGAATTACATCATAAGCTGAGGTTTAGATATTGTTTTGGATGTTAGATATTTCCACTACATGCACCTTTGTCTGAGAACATCTGGCTTCTAGGAGGTTCACCAGGCATAACCCTGACCCAAATCCACATATAGTTGTTTTTTATCCTGAAAAACTTCTTAGAAAGGAAAGAGTCGTGGTGGAAAGTCAGGCCAGTTATTGTCCTCTCAAGAATTCTATTTCCTCACCAAAAATTTCCTCTAAAATCCCATTTTAAAAAAATGAGATCTTGCTCAAATATCTCTAAACTTGTAGCAAATTCAGACAATTTAAGTTCTTATATATCACCCCAAAGATTGGGCCTAGTTAAAGTATCATCCAACAGTTCAGCAAACTCAAAGGCTTGGTTGACAAAGTTCAAAATGCTACTACAAGCACAGTTTTATCTTAGAAAAATATTTTTGTTCAACCTACTTTAAATACTGGCTCTTTTTTGACCTCATGTCCAAATCTTCCGTCATCTATTTCAAATTTCATTGATGCAACCTTTCCATCATCTATTGTTGTTGTTACACCAGTTGTTAGTCATCCAACTACTAAATTAATAACTATGGCAGTGAGATATCTTCCTTTGGTGTTTCCTACTCAACTTCATGATTTACCTATCAATTTTGGGTAGAGGCTTCTATAGTATGATGGCACAGGAGAAATTACTGTTACACGGTAATTTGTCACTACCTTCACCTCCCAGTCCATCTACTGTGTCATGTGTCCAAGTCAAACATGCTCATGTTACACAAATGCTCTCCTATGCTACCAATTGACCCACTTTTCCTAAGTTATCTGCCTCATCACGGCTATTGGCTTAATAAATGCGCTGAAAAGTGCTCTTAAACAGTCCAGCCGCGCTGCCAGCGCGGAAGTACATATGATTCCCGCGATGGTCTGATTTCATGCCCCAACGCGAGGTTTCTTATTATCTTCAATGATGATCTGACTATCTGCATTGCTCACTCGCGATGTCAGCATTGAAGCTCAGTTATGTACTCGCGATGATCCATATTAGGCGAATTTGTTCCAATAGTCGGCCTTTTGGATGACTCCAGACCTGGTTGTTGGCATAGGTTGTGTCGCCCTTCCTTCCCTGGCATGGTAGTTCCATCAATTGTGCTACCTTCCTTGGTGATAAGCTCTCTCTTCCCCCTTTCAAGGAGACTCCTTCTCCTATTTAAACACTCACTTTTGATATGATCAGCTAATAGTTGGTAGTTGGTAAATTCTTGGATTGAGCAATGTTGTTAGTGCCTTTGATAGATAGCTGGTGTGAGTGTGATAAGTGTGAGAGTGTTGATAGCATGGGGAGGGTTGTGAAGTGCCCTTGATTTCATGTCAAACTTGTGAGTGAGAGAGAGACCTTTGTATGTTGGGAGATCCATCTTCAAAGAGTGAATGCTTGAAGAACATGCTGGCTGGACCCCTCTGAGAAGGCTTGTGACGTCAAGACTTTGGTTGTAAGCTTACTCTTATTTCATTATTAATGCAATCAATGATGTTTTCCTATGTCTTGTATGTAATGTACTTGATAGCTCATGACTTCTTGACTTTGTGAGTAAATAGTTCATTGTTGTATTCGGTTACGTGCTTTGTTGTATTTCCTTTGCATTGTTTCAGGTTGATCACTCATTGAGAAGGAAGCGAAAGCTAGAGCAGTGTAACGGAACTCCATCAACCACCGATTGAGGTAGGCCTCCAACTTTAACTGTTTAAGGAAAGCCATTGTTGATTTGTCCTTGTTTGTGACTAGACCCACTCTAGGACTAGAGGGGTTGCCTCTATCCGCAGAGGCAACACTTTCCTGCATCACAAATTGGCAACTCCACTGGGGAGTCTATCCTATGTTTTTCTCTTTACTCTTGTTTTGATTTTGAATTTTGTCTCTCTTTGCTTTTCGGGATTTACTAGCAGTCTTTTGGATCACCTGGGTTGATCTGGGAGGTCCCTCTATTATCAATTAGATTGGCTGGTTTTGGTTTGGGAGTTTTTGGCTTGTTTGCCCTTGTTTTTTGCATCATCGTGGTTTTTAGTTTAACAGTCGTGCTAACATCGTGATCACTCTTTTGTAAAATCCTTTGCGTCACTGAATAACACTACACAATCGCGACGATCCTGGAAATTGGATCAACGCAGGAAAGGCGTGTACTCTCGTGCTGACAACGCTTTGTTGCTACAGCTAGCTCTTTTTCAGCGCAAGTTGCTAGTGTTCCACTTGCGACGATACCCGTAGGATTGATTTTCTAAATTCTACCTCCTGCTTTTGCCAATCCACCTAATCCCTTGCCATTTTTGCTTGCTTAGTCATTTGTTTTTCACTATTTATAGTCAAGGCAGTCATCCTTTGGCTTGGTTGAATGAATTTTGCTTTTTTGCCTGTGTGACCTAGTTCATTATTTTAAGTTCCTTGAATCAATTGTCTTGGTTGCTGGCTTGTTCAATATTCGTTTACAACCTCTTATTGGTTTGATTAAGCCTTCCTCTTTTTTTGTTTCTGGTTGATTTTTAGTGACAGTTGTTGAACCAATCTTTGGTATTGATTCGATTTCTTTTCGCGACCGAACATAGATCACGATTGTTTGGATCAACTGGTTCTTTCACTCTTTCTTGTTTGCTTCGTTAAGTTTAAAAAAAAAACATCAAAAAAATCAAAAGTTTGCATTTGTTTAGTGTGCAAAAGTGAAAGTGAATTTTCATTTCAAAATTGCATGTTGAAAAGCGAATGATAAAATATCTCATTAGTAGTTCTTATGCACTGTAGGAATTGATGTTTGTATGCATTGTGAAATTGCATTTGTTTGGCCTGGTTTTCTTGGTTTGGGAATGATCTCTTTACCCTCTCATAGGGAGGTGTTCATCGAATGAAAAGATATTTCACTCATTTTAGTTGCATCCTAGGTTTTGTTATATACACACAGTAGGGCCTGAAACTGAAACATAATTCAAGATCAACCTTAGAACGAACTGAATAAATCTAACAATGCATTGGAACATAACGCTCATTATTTAGAGGTCTAGGCTAGAGACATGCTCCGGCATCATTAAACCTAGTCACCATTGTTCTCACTCAAGGTTGGGTGATTCCTCCTTCTTTGACTCAATAGCGGTCTAGTATGAAATTGTGCTCCCACGTACCGTCGAGTATATATTGGGAGACCCCACTAGGTTATCATCTTTTATCCATAGGAAGCCATGTCTGCTGCCTTGCAAACCATAACACACCGAACATAGCATTCGGGAAGATTGACTGCTGTACAGAAAGTCCTTGGTTTTCATACGACTGCCAAGGTGTATATGCCGTTTTACGAGTTGTTTGGTAAACCTTTTGCCTAGTTCTCTGGAGTAGTCACTTTCATTCCTTTTCAGACTCCTTAAAAGAAAAGGTCCATCTGAGCACTTTTCGTTTCAAGCTCATTAAATATTCGAAGGCGACTAGAGTCATCTTTTGGTCCTTTTCTTGACTCTTTAAAGATGAAAAGGTCAAGTCTTGTTCCTGTGTCTTAAAATTTATTTGGCCACGTTCACATTTACTCGATTAGATCTTGTTTACGTTTAGCTTGAGTAGGGTTCTTTCTCGTTAGTTTTCCTAGGATTTTGAAGTGAAACATCCTGGCAGAATCATCGATCTCGACTCCTGTTCCAAGTGGCCAAGGGTCTCCATCCTCTGTTGCTCTGAGGTTCTGATTGTTAGTGATACTCTCCCTATTATCTCGAGTATCCAACCGCTTAACTCTCACACCCCAGAGGACGAGTTCTATGATATTAATTGGAATCCCATTTGGGAGCCTTCTGATGAAGGCTTTCTTATTACTCCTCCTAGTGTTTGAGTCCCAATGTCTTCCTCTGACATGGAGGAGACGACTCCCATCTCTAGTGAAGAATTCGTTGTGTCAGAAAGTGAAATACCTATTCCTACGAAACCAAGAACTTCACCTTTCTGTGCAACAAGGACTTCACCTTTCCATGTCAATTCCCTTGGTGTCACATTGCCTTTAAGGTATAATGCTTTGTTGGACATCATTGGTTCCAGGTCTCCCCTTTCGAGTTCCATATGGTCTCGTACCGTCCCTCCGACTTTGGAGTCATTCATCCCTCAAATTCACAATGCATCTATCACATCTGTTCTAACCATACCAATTGTTTGTGTGGCTTCTTCAACCCCTATTGTCAGTGCCGCCACTGCCTCTTCAGTGGTCACTATTATTTCCGGACCTTTTGTTGGTCCTACCCATAGTGGCCCAACAACAGGAGTTGTCGATCCCGCACTAAGTGTCTCGCCTTCTTCTGGTTTCATTCCAGCAGGGCTAACATATGATTAGTATGTACAAGCTCTTCAGAACCCAGATCCCCAAAATCCATTCAATTATTATGATTCTCGTGGAGCTCATATCTATTATCCCGAACCTATAGCCACTCAACCCGCGGTTGAGGTCACGATCCCATTGTCAATTGCTTGGAGCCCCACTAGTTATCGTGGTGGCCAAGCATCACCTTCAAATCTTCAAGGGCCACCATATTAAGGTCAACCATCTTACGAACAACCTTATCCAGGGCAACCTGGAGGCCCACAAGGACAACCTTCAGCCTTTAGCGGTTCTTCCTTTACCTATTTTGGGTAGCCCTCTAGTAACCCAGGACAACCTTATGCTCAACAAGGTCAACCAGGTATACAACAAGGCTACCCTTCTAGGCAAGTTGGTCAGCCTTATTCTTAACAACGCCAATCAAGTGTCCAACAAGGTTAACCTTCTAGGCAAGTTGGTCAGCCATATGTTCAGCAAGGCCCACATACTGTCCAGCCTGGTCAACTGACTGGGCAGAGTGGTCAGCCTCAAAATCAACCAGGCCAACCAACTATCTAGTCTGCTCAGCCATCCGTCCAATCAGGACAACCCTCAGTTGTGCAAGGAAAACCCACTACCCAGCAAGCTCAACCTTCTGGGAAAGTGAGCCAACCTCAATCTCAGCTAGTTCAACCTTCTTGCCAGATGGTTCAACCCCTGCTCAATTGGGCACTCAAATGATGGTTTATTTTCAAGCGCCACCCGGTTTTTAGCCCCAGTCTGGGTTCCAGACCCAAGTCAGTTCTTAGACTCAGGTTGGATCTCAATCTCAACCTACCTATCAAACCTAGCCTAGCTACTAGGCCCAGTCTGGAGCCCAGCCGCCTTATGGTACCCAACAACCCCAAGGGCAAGCTCAATTTGCCCCGTATCAAGATTATCGACAACTGCAGGTAAATCCTTATCATAATTTCCAGCAACCCTATGTTGCTCTTGCAGGTCAAGTTGGTAATCAATGGAATGCTGGGGGTCAAGTCCAGGGTCAACCATCCGGTTACAGCTATAACCCCTATGGGCAGAACTCCTATGGGCAAATCCCTTATGGGCCAAGTTCGTCTGGATAGAACCAATGGGGGCAACAAACCACTCGATGGAACTTTGGGAACACCTCCTACTCGCAGCCGCAAATGTCCTTTAATCCTCAGTTACCCTTTTTAGCGACATTGGAATTACCAGACATGTCAAAACTAACCAATGATCCCATTCTTCATAATCGGTATTTGCCGCCGGTTTCAACTAAAATTCCGAGTGATTGTCCCAAGTTTGATAGTAAAGCTGGAGAAGACCCCTAGGCTCATGTTATGACATATCATCTATGGTGTTCATCAAACTCATGGCTTGATGATTCGATCCGACTTCGCCTTTTTCAACGGACTCTCACTGGCTCTGCTGCTAAGTGGTATATTGAGTTAGCTCGCGGATCTTTTCAGGACTTCAACTCGTTAGCTATGGCATTATTAACTCATTTTCAGTTGTCGATTCGCTATGAAACATGCACACATCTCCTGAAATCCTTAAAACAATCTACGGCCACACATATCTCTAATCATATTCATGAATGGAGGTGACATCACCGTTTGATCAAGTTTTTGATTCCTGATCAGCTTTTGACTGACTAGTTCACAACCTCATTTGTCGGTCCAATAGCTAGGGACATTGCGATGGGAGCATGCGTAACTGAAGAGCAAGCTATCACACATGCTTAGTACATCGACTTGGTTTATTCCTAGTCCAGTACGTTGTATGATTATTTTCCTGATGCTCCGAGACTCGAAACTTCCAAAGCTCCACCGACACCCTCAATTGACGGTGTTATTGGTTCTGTAAATCCGCCTTCTAAGAAATCTTCCACGAACCTTGGAAAGAAAAAGCAGAATGTTTCAAGTGAAAATGCTTCTCAGGGTGTATCCAATGCTAGTAATACTTCCGAGGTGAATCCCATCCAGTCCACCACGGTAGACAAATCCTCGAAAGGGAAAAAGAAGGGAAAAGGGAAGAATAAAGTTGAACAGCCGAAGCAGGATTCCCCTAAACCTCCACCTGAGGAAGGTCCCAAATGCAAACCCAAGTATCCTTGCCTTATCTGTGATGAGGATCACTACACAAAGGACTACCTAAGGTGGTCTGAAGTTAGTATTTTGCTGAAATGTGCCTCTGGGACTCCCGTCGTGCTCAAGGAACCCTTTCCCTTGCAACAAACTCAAATGGTGGCTGATCCGTCTCAATCCTCCTCTCCCTTTGGTTCTCAGGTATTTATGGCTGGGACGATTCCCGTCCACATTAGTAATCAGGCAAAAGAATATCCGTCGCCTGAGGTCCCTCTAGTGCTCCTTCGTCCAATTCTGCTCCCCTTCATATTGAGCGACCTAGCACTAAAACGGTCATTCGACCTCCTTTTAAAGGTGTACTTTGGAAATCTTCATACAACCCCAATGCTCGTGCTACCTATCACTATAGCATTGTTGAGGACTTAGCCCAGGCTCCGTCAGCTATGTCCACATTAGAAGTTCTCTAGAGCTACCCCTCTCAGAGGAAGTCTTTGCTATCGGCCATCGGTGGCATTGACCCGGCTAATTCAGATTTGATTACTTTTGACCTAGACAGTCATATACCAAGGCTGCCTCACCAAATTTCCTTCGTTATTCAAGTCGTCATCAATTCCAAAATGATTCATCGCACTGTTATTGATGAGGGCACTTCTACTTGCATAATGTCTATTTCTTGTTGGAAGGCTATTGGTTCTCTGACTCTGAGTCGGTCTCCTACAACCTTGGAAGCCTTTGATGGGAGAGAGTTTCATCCTTATGGTATCCTCCAACACTTGCCCATTATGTTGGAAAGGAAGACGGTTGAAGTAGAGGTTGAAGTTGTCGATGCCAATTTAACTTACAACCTCCTTTTAGGACGAATCTGGACCTATGCCATGCGAGCTGTGGCTTCATCTCTATTCTGTGTCATCCGTTTCCCTCATCAGGGGAAGATTGTCACCATAGACCAACTCTCCTTCTTCACCTCTTCCTCTGATGGCAATGTGCCTTTCATGGAGCATACCTCGATCCCTCTTGAGAGTGTGGGTGCTGGACTCTTTAAAGATCCTGTCCTTTTGGGTGTTTTTTCACTCCCACCTCCCAATATCGCCCCCATTAATATGATTTCTATTCGCTCTGATCCGTGGGTTCTTCCCCCTCCTGATCAGATAGAATCCTGGGGTGATGAGATGCTGTTGAGTCCTACTGAGCTCAACTACGTCGAAAGTATTTCTGCATCAGCTCCATCCTCTAAACCTACTCCTTTGAGCAGAGCTCTCGACTCGTACATGTAGCCCCCTTGGCTTGGAGATAGCACTTCTTCAGACCCATTACAGGAACATTTTCCTTTTGATGAAGCGTTCATTGAGACCACGTCTTTTGAGGAACCTCCTTGGCCTGACCATCACCATCGTTCCTCGTTTCTCCCTACCCATCAGGAAATGCTTGCTTGTCTTGAGCGGTTTGCTTCATGTTTCCCCTTTCAACCTCTTTAGACACCAATTTAGATTTATCAAGTGCCTTCTGAAGGGAACATGGGGAACATCACGCAAACCCAGCCCATCGACATCTCTGTTAAGCCAGGGATTGTTGAGCACATCCATGTTGGAGTGACTTGTACTCTATAGGAGATTCGGCTCTATACAGGTTTTTTTCGTGAATTTCATGATGTGTTTGCATGGTCTTACAAAGAGATGCCCAGCATCGATCCTAGCACTGTGGTGCATGAGATACCTACCTATCCGAGTGCCAAACCTGTCTGATAGTGTCTACACCCTGTGCACCCCTGAAAGGCTGCAGCTATTAAGGTGGAAGTGGAAAAGCTTCTCAAAGCTGGTTTTATTTACCCCATCCCCCTCACAGACTGGGTCTCTAATATTGTCCCTGTCACTAAAAAACAAGGCACTATCAGGGTCTGTGTTAACTACCGTGATATTAATCGAGCCTGTCCCAAAGATAACATCTCTACACCCTTCATTGACCAGCTCATTGATGAGTTTGCCGGAAGTGAAATATACTCATTCATGGACGACTTTTCTGGTTATAACCAGATTAATATCACCCCCGCTGATCAACACAAGACCACCTTTATCTGTCCATGGGGCACTTTCGCTTATAAGAAACTCCCTTTTGGCTTAAAGAATGCCAGTGCCACCTTCCAACACGTGATGTCATATGCATTCCATGATATTTGACACATTGTGCAACCTTACCTGGATGACCTTCCGGCTCATTCGGTAAGGCATCAAGACCATCCCACCCACCTTCATGAAATTTTTATTCATTGTAGGCATTATTGTATTCGGCTCAATCCTCATAAGTGTGTCTTCTGTTTCGAGTCTAGTAGGCTTCTCGAGTTCATCATCTCCCGAGAGGGTATCCATTTAGATCCTCTTAAAGTTGAAGCCATCATGAATCTTCCTCCCCCTGCCTCTTTGCAGCAATTGCAGAGCTTGCAGGGAAAATCGAATTTTTTATGACGATTCGTTCTGAATTATGCAGAAGTAGCTAAGGGCTACACGCGACTATTGAAGCACGACACTCCTTTTCATAGCGATGCCACCGCCGAATAGTCGTTCGAGCACCTCAAGGCTCTCCTTGTTTCTGCTCCTTTGTTACGTCCCCCTGACTATCACCGGGACTACATTCTTTACTTAGCCACTGCTAACACCACTATCGGCATGGTTCTCATTCAATATGATGATGATGGTGTTGAGCATGTCGTTTATTATCTTAGCCGCAATTTACTTAATGCAGGAAATCGCTATGCCCATGTTGAGAAGTTGGCATTGGCCGTTGTTTGTGTCGTCCAACGTTTCCGCCATTATATACTATTGTGTACCACGACGATGATTTCTGATTGCAACCCGATGGCATACATTTTGTCACGTTAGTTACTGCGGGACAAATACTTGAAGTGGATTGTTATCCTCCAAGAGTTCAACTTGGAGTTCACCACTGCCAAGTCTAAGAAGTCCCTCGTCTTTGCTAAGTTGCTTTGCTCTCTGCCATCTATTACCACACCCTCTCAGTTAGAGGATCATATTCCAAATGAAACTCTGTTCTTGATCAGCACCCTCGACCCTTGGTATGGGGATATTTTTGTCTATCTCTAGACATCCTCTTTTCATCCTGATTTGTCCAAGGATGATCGGCAATGGATTCGCCATCAGTCTCAACCTTATCACATTATTGGGGACACCCTGTACCGACTCGACGCCGACTCTGTCCTCCACCGATGTTTAACTCTCGAGGAAGCCGAACGAGTTCTAAATGACTGTCATTCTAGCGCCTATGGTGGTCACATGTCTGGATATGCCACTGCTCAGAAAATTCTCTGTGCTGGTTATTTTTTGCCCTCCATCTTTAAGGATTGCATTCTTGCCATCCGTTCTTGTCATGAGTGCCAAATCTAACAACAGAAAATGCATGCGCCTCTTGCTCCATTGCACCCTATTGTTACCGTCGGCCCTTTTGCCAAATGGGGCATTGATTATATGACCTGTAACCCTCGCTCAACTGGGGGTCATGGGTATATCATCATTGTCGTTGATTATTTCACAAAATGGGCCGAGGCGATGCCTACACTATCTGAATACGGTCACACAGCGGCACAATTTTTGTTCAATCATGTTATCTCACGATTTGGAGTCCCTCAATCTATCGTCATTGATCACAGAAAACATTTCGGTAATCATATGATGACCGAGTTAACAACCCAGTTGGGCCTACAGCATGATAGTTCGACACCGTACTATCCTCAGGCCAACAGTCAAGTGGAAGCTATCAACAAAGTTCTACTTACAATGCTTCAACGTACTGTTAGCATGCACAAGTCCAACTAGCATCTGATGTTGTTCTCTGCCTTATGGGCCTACCGAACTTCAGTGAAGGATGCCACCGGATTCACCCTGTTCCAATTGGTATACGATATGGAGGCTACCCTTTCCATTGAGTGTGAGATCTCTTCTTTGAAATTAGCTGTCGAATTACTCCCCAACACTACTCCAGTAGAAGAACGCCTTCTCTACCTAGAGCGACTAGACGAGATCCGTCGACTAGCCTCTCTAGCTATTGAAGCACAGAAGAAGAGAGTGAAAACTCACTTCGATCATACTATTCATCCTCGTTCTTTTGTTGAAGGAGATTTAGTCCTGCTTTATGAGCAAGTGAATGATAAGCTAGGGGCATACAAATTTGGACCTATGTGGCACGGGCCTTTATTGTTAAGCGAGTTCTGCAAAATGGGGCCTACAAGCTGATTGATTATGAAGGGAACCCTCTGGATAAGCCCTGAAATGGGCTTTACTTGAAAAAATATTATGCATGAACCCCATGCACTCTGATTTGTACATACGTGCGTTTTCAACAAGTGTGTTGTGTGTGTGTGTTTGCATATTTTTTCTTGGTGTGTAGGCATGATTACCACTTATTGTGTATTTTTGCTTCACATCCAGATGTCTGGTACACCTTACGTTGGTTTCGCTGATGGTGCCTGCCGTAGTACACACAACCTATCTTCTGCGGCATGGGTGATCTACGATCCTCACGGTGAGTTAGTACACCTTCAAGGTGTTTGTCTGGGTTGTACCACAAACAATGTCACTGAATATAGTGTTGTTATTGAACTACTGACCGAGGCTATTAGCCTCAACATTCATGCATTGGTTGTAAATCTGGACTCTCAGCTTGTCGTCCACCAACTTAATGGGCGTTATTCCGTCAGATATCATTGGATTTTAAGGTTATATTTACGTGTTAAGTTGTTAGAAAGGAATTTTGATTTCATCACATATCAACACATTCCAAGACGATTAAACACGTTAACTGATGCATTAGCCAATTATGTATTAGACAAACATTTGTGTAACATGTAACGAAAACAACATATAGAAGCATTTAAAACACAATAATGAACAATAGGAATATGTATCTATCTATATATATATGTGTGTGTGTGTGTGTGTGTGTATGTATGTATGTATGTATCTTGTGTGATGCACCGAGGCACTCAAAAAATAAATGTATATGTCCAAAAGAGTTTGTGCTCTCCATACATCCGAGACACATGTCTCTCAAAAAATCAACAGGATAAAACCTAGGTATCTACTATGGTGGGTTGTGCTCCCTATAGCACACCACTGCTCGTGTAACCCGTCTCAATAAACGGTGCAGTTGAGGAATCACTCCTACTATGTGGATCTGGAACTCTATGGGGACCTCCTCGATCCCCATGTAATCTGGGATACCTGCTGTCAGACCCTCAAGATTCTGGGCCACTGTCTCTACTAAAGTGTCAGCTAGGGGAGCCAAGGCTAGCTCTCTGATACCCTCCGAGTCCCTCCGCGCCTCCGTAGCTAGCCCTATGGGTCTCACTAGTCCCACATCTATAAACACCATAGAGTTCCTCATTAAGAAGTATGCATGAAAAAATCCAAAAACATTATAAAAGATAAAAATATAAAATTAGCGTGATCAAGTGCCTTACCACCATCACCCCACTACTCGCCAGGAGGTAACAACATATTGGGATCTCCACGGAAATCCATCCCTCAACAAAGATAATCTGGTGCTCCAACCACTCACGAAACATCGCCCCCCATGATACAGGGCATCTGCCACCCCCTTGTGGCATAACGTGAGCCCACCGTGTGATCCTGGGCTCTCGTGGTCTGGGCACATCCAAGACCATGTCCTACAACTGCAGTGCCGACACCTGCTCCAGCATGAGCGGGATCAAGATGGATCCATAACCAAATTGCTTCGTCTCTCCTCGATGACAGTTGTTGAGTTGTCTCTTCATATTTGTTGTCACTGTCTCCGCCCAATTAAACATGGTCATATTAAGGCATTCGAGAGCTAACCGCAGGTGAGTCTTCGATGCCTTGTGTTGGACCTGGGAGCTCGATGCCCTGGTTACCATGAACAAAACTACATGGAGAACTATGTATTCTACTGTCAGGATTGCCACCTTCCCACTCTTTGTCTTATGTTCCCGGGGGCACACTCGTGCCATTATCATCTCTAGTGTCTTGCCCCCAAGACGTTGGCCCTCTAAGATTGGCCTCTCTCCCCGTTGGGATAATCCGGTCAAAAAGTACACATATGTTGCATCAAACTCGATATCTCAGCTGCGAAGTTTGAATTTCTCGTCTGTCGAGTTCCATACACAGATTATTAGCTCTAATAGATCAGGTTGGGACCGAAGATGTGGAGTCAGGAAGAAATTTAGCAATCCGCATTCATGTAGATCGTTTCGACATCTGACGTTAGCAAAAGCCTCCTCATCATTGGCATCGTGAACTCGCTCCTACCAGACATAAGCCATAATGCCCTGCATAAAAAGAAAAAGTGAATTAGAACTTCATTCATGAAAATTAATCCATAATTCGCATAAAAACATAGTTTTGTGTCGCCATCGCAACTGTTTTTAAAACGGCTGCGATGGTGCAAAGTTCATAGTTCAAATTTTTCGTGGTCATCGTGGAAGTACATCAGATTTCCGCGATGACCGGGGCGTGTTACATGTAAGTCACACTCAGTCATCGCGGACTCGAGCGGTATATCCACGATGACCGAGCAACGGATGTTGATTTAAAAATCCACCCAAACTTGCATGTCTAATGGTCAAATACATAAAAAAAAAACCAATGAAATGAAGCACATGAGAGTGACTACTTACTTGATCGAAGTTTCACAGTGAACCGTCAACCAATGAGGCTACAATCAACTCGCAAAGTTAACACTGGTTGGCACTCCAAAATCTCCAATGGTGAATTGTATAGTGCAAATGGTAAAAATGAATTGGTTTACCCCCATTTTATAGTAATTTTTCAAAAATGTTTAAAAATTGCACTTTATAAGGTGGGTTTTTTACCATTTTTTTCATGGCTGCTTAGGATTTTGGCTTTTAATCATGTTTCTGCATTATTTATGTCGAATTAATTTTACGTTTGACGTGTTTTCATGCAGAATTATAGGTGGTGGAGTTGTGTGTGCACTTGGTCTGTAAAGTCATCTTTAACGCTCTTTTCCGACTCAAAAAATGAAAAGATAGCCAAGTTGTTCCTTTCGACTCGTTAAACGGAATGAGAGGCGGTCCACTTTAAGCTCTTTTCTGACTGTGTAAATAAGAAAATATTGCCGATTTTTGTCATTTCAGGCTCGTTATTGGTTACGAAACGATGTGATTTCGATTGCTTTTTTACTTTTTTCGAGTCGAGATCAATAATCACGAAAAGTACTCCTTGATCGTAATGGTCAAGTGGTTCTTTTGAGTATCATTTTATACTTTTTTCAGGCTCGAGAGACACGAATTTATGAAAAAGGACCCCCCTAGAGTTTTCTTTTCCGTGTCTTTTTCAAACTCCCTAAACATGAAAAAGACTCCGAGTTTTGCCTATGTCAGACTCGTTAAACCCTAACGACATTGGACTCGTCACCATGACGAGACTCGAGCTTCTCCTCCCTAGGGCTCGTTAAACTATTACTAGGTTGGATTCGACCGAAGGTCGAACTTATACCACAAGCATATGCTATCCCCTTCAATCTTGTTTTTAAAAAAATAATTAGGGTACTCGCTAGCAATGGTGGGGGAAAATTTGGAAAACATCATCAATTGTCTATGGCAGCTAGTCACTCTTGAACATCAACACTTCTGCTTCTTGTTGGGTTGGGACACCCATACACCATCATTTGGTCTTCCGCGGGTTTGGTTTGTCATTTAACCTCATTCCATCTAACTCATGCTGTCTCCACTAAAGCCTCTGATCCTTTGGTACCTAAATGCTGCCTCCCTCCGGAGTCGTGTCGCCGACATGTTCAAGAGTATAATCCTTCTGCAGTTTACACCTTTGTCTCCTTCTCTGGTACTTTATTTCACCGTCTATCACTTGTTCCTTGTCTCGTGTCGTTGATGGGGGAAACATTATGGCCCTCCTACGACAGGTCGTCTCCTATCGACATCAGCTCATTATCTAGGAGATTGATCCAGAGATCCCTTTGGTACCTTGGAGCTTGCATGCCTCAATCGCAGGTTCTTCACACCTGACGATCGACTTACATCATTGGTAATCGATTAGGTGATTCCACGAGTGTTCAATTTCAGTTCATTCTTCACACTTCGTGGATTGTACCGGACAGTACCTTGAGAACCATTGGCATTATTGGTGGTTTCTCTCATGCTTGTTAACTATTTACATCATCGACTGGTAATCAAGCAATTTTATATCATGCTCGACTTTAGCACCTCTATTCGCATGTTAGAATTTGTACTATGATTGGTTGGGTTCAAGACCCCGAACTCAGATCACACATGTTCGAGCTGTGTGGATTCGTTTGTGATTACATGACTTACTGATGGATGGCTGCGACGATGCCTAAGTCTCTATGGATGGTTGTGACCATACCTTTATCATTATCATGGTCTCATTAGCTGGATGGCTACGTCCATACCACAGACCTAGTTCATATGTCTTTTGGATGGTTGCATCCATACCTAGCCTGCATGTAGTTCACTATCAGAGATATCAGTTGTACTTGTGCCTACAGGTTCTTTCAGATGGTGTTCCAGCTCAGTCAGTTTTGTAAAGCATTTCACCCCTCCCACTCTCTCGAGTTTCATACTTTAGGGGGCATCTGTTACACAATAATTTGTCACTGCCTTCACCTCCTAATCCATCTACTGTGTCATGTGTCCAAGTAAAACATGCTCATGTTACACAAATGCTCTCCTATGCTGCCAATTAACCCACTTTTCCTAAGTTATCTACCTCATCGTGACTATTGTCTTAATAAACACGCTGAACAGTGCTCTTAAACAGTCCAGCTGCGCTACCAGCGCGGAAGTACATCTGATTCCCACGATGGTATGATTTCATGCCCCAGCGCAAGGTTGCTTATTATCTTCAGTGATGATTTGACTATCTACATTGCTCACTCGTGATGTCAGTGTTGAAGCTCAGTTATGTACTCGCGATGATCCAGATTGGGCGAATTTGTTCCAACAGTCAACCTTCTGGATGACTCCAAACCTGGTTGTTGGCATAGGTTGTGTCACCCTTCCTTCCCTAGCATGGCAGTTCCGTCAATTGTGCTACCTTCCTTGGTGATAAGCTCTCTCTTCCCCCTTTCATGGAGATTCCTTCTCCTATTTAAACACTCACTTTTGATATGATTAGCTAATAGTTGGTAGTTGGTAAATTCTTAGATTGAGTAGTACTGTTAGTGCTTTTGATAGATAGCTGGTGTGAGTGTGATAAGTGTGAGAGTGTTGATAGCATGGGGAGGGTTGTGAAGTGCCCTTGATTTCATGTCAAACTTGTGAGTGAGAGAGAGACCTTTGTATGTTGAGAGATCCATCTTCCAAGAGTGAATGCTTGAAGAACATGCTGGCTGGACCCCTTTGAGAAGGCTTGTGACGTCAAGACTTTGGTTGTAAGCTTACTCTTATTTCATTTTTTTTTTGTAAATCAGCGTATTATATTAGATCAAAATACATATATTACAAAAAGTCTTCCCAAGCAAACAAATGACAACCCTCCTACTAAGCGCTTGGTCAAAAAACAACCACAAAACCCTAGGGCACACCACGCAGGGCGGCAGAGGGTTGGGGTTCGCCAAAATTAACAGTGTTTCGACTAGGCTTCGTACAGATCCGAGGGAAACTATAGTTGTGCCCAGAGAAAAAATCGACAGATCCACAACCGAACATTAAGAAAAACAACACATAACTAGACATAACAGATAGCTAAGACTCAATACATGTCAAGAACTATGTAATTCTTGGAGATATCCAGCCCAGATGACGCCTTAGCCTTGCCCGCCTGAGATGGCGAAGGAAGAGTGCTCTAGTAGTCGCCTGTGTGACCCTCTGTCTTTTCCCCAACATTCCTGGCATCTTGATTAATAGTGTGCCACAAAAGACTAATGAGGACAGTGAGTTTTTTTGAAACAGTGTCAAATTGTTGTTCTAGACTGCTTATCTTGAATTCCAAACTCTCCAGAATCGCCATATGCTCCTCTATTGTAACCGCAATTGTTTGTTGAGCTTGCCGCACTTGGTTGGTGTAATCCCCCAGCATGCTAATGGCCTTAGCCAACATTGTTTTCATCCTCCACATCTCGGCTTGCATACGCACATATTGAGTAGCTCGCGTAGTGACTGTGCTAGGATCCTGCACCCAATCCATATCCTTCTCCACCTCCTAAGCTTCCAAATTTTTCTCCTCTTCAGTCACGATGGCCTCCAGCTCCTCAATTTTCCGCTTTTCTTTTTGCGAGGTGCGAGTCTCGTAAGCTTCCCGAGCTCTTTTCAAGTCTCATTTGGCCGATGCATTTCGGCTCCCCTCACTCGCCATTGTCTTAACTGCACCCGACTGGTCGCTCTACGAACTGAGGATTAGGGAGAAGGTTTTCCGCTTGTAGCTTGAAGAAACAATGGCCTTGCTGTTGCCAGGGCTTATGATTAAATAGATGAAATTGGGAGAGTAACCTGGCATTTTCCAGCCTATCCCCTGTTGCTTGCATGTCCTTTTCATCATTATTCTTGTTTGATGGTTTGTGTTTTCGATGATGATCCGATGTCCTGCTCCTGCGGTCACCTTTCTTGCTCTTCTCCGTAGCGTTCTAGGTGTCCCATCTCCCGTATCGGCATCGGCAGCGTTCATTTTTTGTGATCATAGTTCTGATGGGCCTTACCTCCTCCTGCTCGAGCATTGAATGCTCCTGTCCAGTCCATCCTTCGGTCTCTTTTGAGCCCTTAATTCTCCTCGTAGTACGCACGATTCTCATCATCATTTCATTATGCCTGCAGAGATCACTGCCTTTCCGATCCTACCTTTCATTCATCAAATCCTGCCTCGAGAGCAGGGTGCATTTATTTTTTAATTCCGGGCAGATGACGTCCTACCAACAGCTGTCCAATATGCTGGTGGGGTTCTCTATACCAACGTTTGCCAGATGGTCCGCAACTGCATTGGCCTTGTGGCGAACAGCCTAAAAAACTAAACCTTTTAGTCTCCCCAGGTGTTCAACTATGTTTTCTGTCACTTTCACTAGTCTCCAGTGCTATGTGACCTTACTTTCTTTAGCTCCCACATACATCCTTCTGGCTGCTGTAATTGCAAGCTGGGAATCCCCCTCAACTACTACAACCCCCGACTGTAAATTTCTCAGAATTTTGAGACCCTGTTCCATTGCTGCGAACTCCATCTCATTATTCGTTCCTTCCCCTAGGGCTCTACTATAGATGTGCATAATTTCCCCTTCGCTATTCCTTATAATGCCACCAATGCCAGCCAGTCCTGGATTACCTCTCGATGCGCCATCAAAATTTAGCTTGAGGAAGCTTGAAGGTGGCCGCTTCCAGATGCTTAATGAGGTTTGTAGCTCTTGTTGGCGATTCACTACAGCCACATATGCTCCATTATCAAGGTTAAAGGCTTTCAATATTTGTAAGTCCCTGCTCGAAGCTTTACTATCTTGCTCTGTTTTTCTTTTGACAAGAACCAACTGTCTTATATTTTGTTTGATAATATCTATAGAGTGATTTATGTCCCTGGTTTCGTTTAAGAATACTCTTCTGTTCCGTTCTTTCCAGATTGTCCATGTAATAAACCCTGGTATTATTTTCCAAATTATATTTACCCTTTGATTACCAGAGAAATTGCCTCTCCAATTCTCAATGGTCTCCTGGATGGACTCTCTGGTTCTATCCGTTTGCTGCAAAGTGTTTTCCACCCAATTCCATAGTATGTTTTCCGTTTCGCACGTATTGAAGAGATGGTTCATAGTTTCCTCTTCCTTGTTGCATAAGGGACACCTGGAAGGGCCACAAAAACCTTTCTTGTGGAGATTTTCCCAAGTCAAAGTTTTTCTGTGCATTAGGAGCCAAAGGAAGATTCTCATTTTTGGCCAGAACTGAGAATCCCAGACCTTGCTGCTCCATGGAACTTTTTCAACTTGCTCTAAGTTTTCGATACAGTTTCTGGCTTCTTTGAGTGTGAAATTGCCCCCGCCTTGCTTTCCCCATCTTAGTTGGTCGCTGTCACCCACCTTCCTTATTCTTCTTTTATTTAATATAGTTTCCAAGTTCCTGACATTGTTGTTTACCTCAGTTGTGCTCTTTATTCCGTTGATTGCCCAATTTCTCCATTCCGAGTCCCTATTATTAGGAGTCTAATAGTGATGGACCGTTGTTTTCCCATGCTCTTGATAGATTATTTGCAGTTCTGCAAACTCTGGCCTTTCTAACTTAGGGAGTTGTTTCCAAGCATCCTCCCAGAAGAAGGTCGTTTCCCCATTGCGGATTTCCCAGAAGCTATTCTCCTGTATAATTTCTTGATTTCTCCTTGCTAGGTTCCAGACTAGGGACCCTTCTGGATTCTCTTGCATTCTGATTAAATCCCAGATACTGTGCGTTGGAGCATATTTCTCCTTCCAATGTCTAGCCCAAGGAAGATTAGGTTCTTTCAACCATTTCCACCAAATTTTGGCCCCACGGCCTTTATTGATAGTGAAGGGGTCAAGTAGGTTTAACCCTCCTAAATGCTTAGGTTTGCATAATTTATTCCATGCCACTAGAGCCCATTTTCTCTTCTCTGCATTTCCTGTCCATAAGAAAGTTCTCTGTATCACTCTCATTTGCTGTAGGACTCCTTTGGGAGCCGGGATTATGGAGAGCATATATTGTGGAATAGCTTGCAGAACCGATTTGGTTAAAACTAGCCTCCCTGCAAAATTGAGGGCCCTATGGGTCCAGTGATGACATCTCTTCTCCAGGTTAGCTATTATCTTCTCCCAATGATTTTTTTGCCAAGGTTTATCTATTAAAGGAGCTCCTAGGTACCTCGAGGGCAAATTTCCTCTTCGGAAGCCTAGAATACTCGAGAGATTCTTCTGCACAGCTAAATGCGTATTGAAAAAGAATATAGTGGATTTAGATAGATTAATTTCCATACCTGAGGCTTTGTTGAAAAGATTCAGGATCCTTTTATAGCCCTGGGCTTCTTTGACTGTTGGAGACCCATGTAACATTGTATCATCAACAAATTGCTGATGAGTGGTTGCTGGAATGGAGGGCAGGGGTTACAGTCCTTTGATCTTTCCTTCCTCTTTAGCACTTCGAATGAGTTTGCTTAAACCTTCCATCAAGATAATAAAAAGGAAAGGATATAGTGGGTCTCCTTGTTTGAGTCCTCGTGATGGGGAGAATTGGTCGGCAGGGGCACCATTTACCATTATAGAAAATCTGGTAGATTTGATTAGGGCTAAAATCCATTTTATCCATTGATTGGCGAACCCAAAAGCTATTAAGATTGTTTCTAGGTAATTCCAGTTGACTTTATCATAAGCCTTTGATAAATCAAGTTGCATCATCATGCCTACTACTTTCCTGGAGTGAAGTGTATGAATCATTTCCTGTGCAAGAAGGATGTTGTCCAGAATTTGTCTTCCCTCCACATGTCCCGATTGTTCCTCTAAAATGAGGCCCAGAAGAATAGGTTTCAATCTATTTGCTATGACTTTAGAGATGATCTTGTAAATAACATTGCACAAAGCAATAGGTTGGAATTTTGCAGGGGTGTTGGCTTCCTCTTCTTTTGGAATTAGGGCTAGGAAAGTAGAATTTAGAGATTTGAGAATTGAGGCAGAACACCGAGAATCCTCCACCACTTCCCAGACCTCAGTTTTTACAATTTCCCAGCAAGCCTTGTAAAAATTGATGGTGAAGCCATCAGGCCTAGGCGCTTTGTCATTTGGCATATCCTTCACTGCTTCCTCCACTTCTTCTAAGGATATTTCTCTTGTTAATGCAAGGTTTTGCTCATTAGAGATTGTTTTGGGAATAGATTTGATGAGTTCAACAATTTCTTCTATCCCGTCTACCTCTGGTTTCCGAGCTATGCTGTTGAAATGCGAAGTGAGCAGGGTAGAAATTCCTTGATGATTCTTGATAATGTCCCCTTGTTCGCTTTTGAGACTGAGGATTTTATTGACACTCCTGTAGTCCAGTGCTGATCTGTGAAAGAACTTGGTGTTCTGTTCCCCTTCCTTGAGCCATTGGATCTGGGACTTTTGCTTCCAAAGGATCTCTTCCTGCTGGCAATGGAGCTGCCATTGTTGCATTAATATTTTTTCTTTGTTTGTAGTTTCTGAGTTGCTATCTCCAATAATCCAATCTTTGTGAATCTACTCTAGCTGCTCCTCTACTATCTTGGCTTTTTCTTTGAATATGTTCCCAAAGACTTTTTTATTCCATGTTTTGATTTTATTTTTGATGTGTCTCAATTTACCTTGAAGTTTGAACATTTTGGTTCCTCTGATATCAAACGGTTCATGCCAACACTTCTCAACAAGTTGAGTGAAGTCTAGATGATTGAGCCAAAATTTCTCAAACCTAAATGGTTTATTTCTAGGAGTGCCATGTATAGCAACCATCAGAGAAATGGGCCAATGATCCGACCCTCCACTAGGTAGAATGTCTGATTCTACTATTACTCCCTCTGACAGCAGACTTTCAGATATTAGAAATCTATCAAGACGAGAGGCGATTTGTCTCTCACCTCCCCTTCTGTTGTTCCAAGTGAAGGCCCCATTGTTGGGGTGGATATCCACTAATTTAGTTGTGTTGATAAAATCTAAGAATTCTTCAGAATCTTTGTTGAGTTTCCTGATTCCTCCCTTTTTCTCTGATAGTGTAGTTATCATATTGAAATCCCCTCCTATGATTGCTTTCGCTCTGGGATATCTGAGCTTTAGATTCAATAATGTTCTTAGAAAAATGTATTTCTCTTCTAACTTTTGAGGCCCGTAAACATTGGTACACAAATAGGTCTCTGAATTGCCTATCACTTAAACTTCTATGGCTATAAAGTGTCTGGTAGCCTCAGAGGAGAGGATGTTGATTACATGTGGATTCCACCAAGTGAATAAACCTCCCTCCCATCCATGACTAGCGGTTTCCATGTATTCCATTTGTCTACCTAGATTTTTTCTTGCGTTATTAATAATATTACTTGCACATTTGGTTTCTTGCACAAATATAATATCAGGTTTTTCCTTTTGGACCTTCCTCTTTAACAGTCTCTGTTTTGTTTGGCTATTGAGCCCTCTAACATTCCAAGAGATGACTTTCATTTTAACACATAAAGAATTAGGATCTAAGGGAAAAGGCTTCTAGAGCTTTCATCTTACTAGAGTTTAAGAGCATTTGTCCCATTTCCTGCAATGCCTCATTATTGGATCTACATCCTCTCTTCTTCCTTTGTTTGGAGCCGGTGGATGTTTGAAGTAAGCTTTTTGTTCAGAGTCCCATTCCTTTTGCTATGCCCAAATTCCTGTTTTGCATCTCCAACTCTGCTTTTTGCTTAGCTAATTTTCCTAACTTCCTCTTCCGATATGTTTTCCATCCCCTTCTTTCTCCAGTCTTCCACCATATCTGGTAGATTAACTCCTTCCTGCTCTAATACCTCATTGAGCTCCATTTCCTCACTGCCGATGTCACTTATGAGCATCTTTGAATCCTCATCTGCTCCTTCTGTGCCTTCCTGATTCTTTTTAGTAATGTTTTGAATATTTTCCTCCATTACTTTGGTTGCCACTTCTGTTGTTGTTTTGTTTGCTTCAATGGTCTTGTGCTCCTTATTATGGTCCTCTGAGTCAGTTTCAGTTTCCAACACTTCAAAAGCATTACTAGTGTTACCTTGTGTTGCGCTTGTTCTGATTGGTCGTTTCCTGTTTGCTCTCTGTCTTGGTCTCGGTCGAATGAAAGTGTCCCTGATCTTTCCTTCTTGATCTTCCTTGTGTGCTTTCTCTGACTTGTTTAATGGACATTCTCTGATTAAATGTCCATGCTCATGGCACTTCCTGCAGCGAAATGGAATTTGCTCATAGTCAATAGCTTGGAAATAGTCCTCATCCCTGTATTCCAGCTACAGACCTTCATGCAATGCCCCCGAAACATCCATCTCCACACAGATCTGAGCACATGAAGTATATCTTCTCTGCAGAGTGGCTTCTTAAGCTTTGATGAAAGTCCCTAAATTATCACCTATTTGTTTTAGAGTTTCATGACCCCAATAGTCTATTGGGAGTGCGAAGAGGCGAATCCAGACTGGCACCTGCGTGAAGGTTTCTTTCTCTGGCACAAAGTTGGGTTTCCATGGCTTCATATAGAGGCCCGTTGAAGCATAAAAGTAAGGTCCACCATCAAATATTTTGTCCTTGTCTTCTAAATTGGAAAAAACAACTGTAAAAAAACCTTTGGCTCCTAGGTGCAGTTTGACATCACCTTTGGGTTTCCATTGTTGCTTTATCCATTGACACAACGCCCTTTCTGTTGGCCACAGCCCCATGAACTTGCAGATCACTGCATGTTCAGTCATGTGTTCTCTGTAGGCTTGAATTTTTGGGTCCGTTAGTACCACCCTTATGACTTCTTCCATTTTAGGCTTGCATGGGCCTTGAGTTGGTTTATCAGTAAGATTTTCTGGTATGTTCTTCTTCCCCTCTCTTTCCTTTTCCGGAGCAGTCTTCTCATTGTCTTCTTGCTCCTTCTCTTGTTTATTCTCCTGTGTAGGATGAGCCTGCGCTTCCTTCGTTTTTCTTTTATTGTCTGCTCTTCGGTTGCTCTCTTTCCCTTTCAGCTTTTGAGTATTTTGTTCCTCCTTGCCCCCGTTTTCGCTTCTTCCCTTGTTGGTTCCTTCCTCTTTCTTTGACCTTTCATACCCTACTATTTGCACCCCTTCCTGTGCTGATTGTTTGTGCATGATTATCTGTTTGTATGTGGGGGTCCCTATGGACCCCTCGTTTACCATCTGTCAGGTCAGGATCTATTCCCTCCTAAAAAGCTCTGCCACTCTGACCCTGTTCCTGTCTAGTTTCAAACCCTAGGTCTGAAAATCTGTGAACTGTAACCCCTATTTTCCCCAGCTCCCGCCTTCCTAATCCACCGGTTACAATGACTTACTCTTATTTGATTATTAATGCAATCAATGATGTTTTCATATGTCTTGTATGTAATGTACTTGATAACTCATGACTTCTTGACTTTGTGAGTAAATAGTTCATTGTTGTATTCGGTTACGTGCTTTGTTGTATTTCCTTTGCATTGTTTCAAGTCGATCACTCATTGAGGAGAAGGAAGCAAAAGGTGTAGCAGCACAACGGAACTCCATCAACCACCAGTTGAGATAGGCCTCCAACTTTAACTGTTTAAGGAAAGCCATTGTTGATCTGTCCTTGTTTGTGACTCGACCCACTCTAGGGCTAGAGGGGTTGCCTCTGTCTGCAGAGGGAACACTTTCCTGCATCACAATTATTGCTAAGCAACATGTTGATAAGGTTAGTGATTTCGTAGATTTGGAGGAAGTAGATCATGATGATGTAAAAATTAGACTATTTTCTCAGATTTTTTCCTGTGATGTTAAGAAATGGTTCAGGAGTTCTCATCTTGGAGCATTTGCAAATTATTAAGAGTTAGAAGACACATTTTTTGGAAGGTGGGGTGAGAAGAAGAACCCCTTGATAATATTGGCTAAGGTTAATAATTTGAAAAGATAGCCTGGAGAAACTGTTCAAGATTTCTCTGTAAGCCTCAACAAACTATATAATTCAATTCCTACAAAGATCAAGCCTCCTCCTAGGCTAGCCTTACTTCATTATCTTGATGCTTTTGACCCTGAAATTTCCTACCAGCTCAAGGAAAGAAATCTGTAAACATTGGAGGACATGAAAAATAATGCAGTGAGTGTGGAAGCTAATTTATTAGCCAAGAATTCTAAAATGAAATCTGAGAAAAGAGTTATCATAAAGGAGGAGCCTGCCACTTTTGCTGATGCTAGAATTGAAACATTGGAAAAGATGATGGAGAAAATCTCTCTGGCTGACTGGACAGCAGTTCGAGAGACCCAACTTGGTCCACAAATCATAAATATAGGTTTTCGAAGGCACACATAGTTGCCTAACAAAACTAAGGAGTAGAAGAGTCTAGAATAGTCACAACATCAGATAAGACCACCCTTTCAACAAAAATTTTCTTAATACCAACATGATGAGGATGAACAATTTCTTGGAGATCAAATTTTGTTTTCTGGTGATGGGAAACAGGATGTTTACTTGACCAAAGAGGATCAAGAACATAAACAGTTTGAAAAATTTGAAGAAAATGAGGAAGAACTTTTGTTAAGTCAATCTCAAAATGATGCATTGATTATTGAATCAGAGGAATACATAAATGGTTTTCAGAATGCCATAATGCAAGTGCAGCGACAATATAATTAAAGGAATAGAACTATGGGAGGTAATGGAGCAAAGAAGGATGCACCAATCAACAATACAACAAGGAAAGAAGTGTTTTCTAATGGTGTGAAAAGAACCTCCCAAGTACAAATTCTCAGAAGAAAGATGTTCCTAGAACAAGTGCCCAAATGAAGGAGCCCCTTGTCACTCTCTTGCAGTGGAAGGACAACATACCCAAAGACAAAGAGGTCGCAAAAAGAAAAGATGTTGCTCACATGGAGACTGAAAAGGTATCAAGCATTTTTAATCTTGAAGTTGAAATTGCTAAGTTGAAGATTTTTGTTCCTCTTGGTGAACTAGTAAGGAATAAGCAATATAGATTCCACATCCTAAGAGCATCAAAGTAGATTAAACCTCTGATACCGTTAGTATAGTGGATGATCATCCAGCTATCATACTTGGGCCAAAAATTGAAGATTAAACATGGTATGGTGATGTTCCTCTCTTTTATGTTAGTTAAATGTGCATGAACAAATCCTGCATGATGCTATGTTAGATTCTGGAGCATCACATAATTTAATGCCAAAGGTTATTATGGAAAGGTTGGGTTTAGACATTACAAAGACATATAAGGACCTCTATTCATTTGATTCCAACAAGGCGAATATTTAGCAATGTTCTTAAACCAAATCCCTTCAAAATGTATGGTGATGGATATCACAGTGGCAAACATACCTCCCAGATATGGTATGTTGTTGTCTAGATATTGGATGGTAAAGTTGAACAGAGCATTACAAACAAACATGTCCTATATCACGACTCCAATTTATAGAGGTCATATGAGAAGGTTATAGAGGAAACCTCTAATGCAATACATGATCAGTAGTAAGGAGAAGCATGTGAATCACCCAGTTTATGCTATTAACTCTGATGTAGATTCATTTGGTCTATTTAATTTTGGTTGTCCTGATAGTGAAGGCATGTTTTAGATATAGAAGAAGAAAGGGACAATGGTTAGGAAAAAGAAATTCTACTTAATTAAATGTTTTAGATGCCAAAGAAGTGGTAGATAGAAAAAAGGAGTTGGATGTTTCAAGTGATGATAAAGAGACATCTACAAAAAAAATTCCTGAAACAAACAACCATAAAAAGGAAGGGTAGGACAAAAAATAAGATGGGAAACAAAACATCCAGTCTGCCCTCAAAAAATCTACAGATTTGAAAGTCGAAATGAATGGTAAAGGATAGAGAAAACATCAAGTTTGGACCATGAATTTTGATGGAGCAACAAGTAGAGAAGGAGCTAGATCGGGAGTGTGGATTTTTAGCTAAGAAGTTGGTAACTCAAAATTATGCTTATACAAACTGATGTTTGACTATACTAACAATGTGGCAAAATACGAAGCTCTGATTTTGGGCCTGAGGAATTTAAAAAATCAGGAGCTAAAAGAATTATTGTTTTTGGTGATTTCGAGATGGTGGTTAAGAAAATCAAAGGTGAATATTAGACCAAACATTCCCACATGCGAGCTTATTGGAATGTTGTACTTGATTATTTGCAGAATTTTGTTGAATATTGTTTTTTCAGTGGTTGCAAGGAAAGACAATGTTGTTGTAGATGCATTGGCTACTTCAGCCTCTGATTTTAACTTGCCTAGTAATGTTAAAGGAAAATACAGGGTAGAGGTGAGACATAGAACCACTGTCCCAGATAACATGGGGCATTGGCAAGTTTTTGAAAATGAAAAGCAGGTGGAAAATTTCTTGCTGATGAAAGAAGAGATTTCAAGAATGAGATAGGAAAGGGACAGTGAATGGGAAGATGCAGATAAGGAGAGTTTCATAAATCAAATGAAGGAGGAATTGGATAAGCAAGGCTCCAAGTTGAAAATATTGTAGCTAAAGGATAATATCCTTCCGAGAGGGTTGTTGCCTTTGCAATAATTGTTTGACAAGAATGATGTGGCCAAAAGACCAAAATTGGCACTGGTTGGAGAAGGAGTTGAAGAATGCAATATAGGTACAACAAAACACTCGAAGATGAGAAAGCTATGCAAAACTTTGAGCCCTGACATGAAGAGAAGATATTTGGAAATGTTCACTAAATTCTTTGATGTTTTTTCTTGGGGGTACGAAGACTTGAAGTATGACAAGGAGAATATTTAGCACATAATACCAATAAAAAAGATCAGAATCCCTTCAAGCAGAAGCTACGAAGGACAAATCCGGTGTTGTTGCCCTTAATTGAAAAAGAAGTAAGGAAATTGTTTGATGTTGGTATTATAGTACCTCTTCATTTTCTGATTGGTTGTCTAATTTGGTACCAATTAGAAATAAAAAAAGTGAAATTAGATTGTGTGTAGATTTCGGGAACTTAAACAGGGTGTCCCTCAAGGACAACTATCCACTGCCAAAAATGAACCATGTTCTCCATAAAGTAGTTGGTGCAAGAAGAATGTCATTACTGGATGGATTTTCTAGGTATAACTAGATTTTGGTTCACCGAGAAGACCAGGATAAGGCTGCCTTCACAACATCCTGGGGTACTTTCAAATATGCTAAGATTCCATTTGGTTTGATGAATGCAGGGTAAACATTTCAGTGATCAATGGGCATAGCTTTTGCATAAAAAAAGGATAAGTTTCTTGTCATATACCTTCATGACATTATTGTTTACTCACAGTCTAATGAGGAGAATTTGTAGTACTTAAGAGCAGTTTTAGAGAAGTGTAGGAAACATGGAATCTCATTAAACCACAAGAAATCATTGTTTGGATTGGTAGAAGGAAAACTGTTGGGTCATATAATTGAAATATGGCATCAAAATAGACCCTAATAGGATTTCATCATTGAATTGAGACTTCTGTGATCCATATCAATTTTTTTGAAGAATCTTCGGCGAAAATCACATAGAAAAACTTTTGTCGACGCGTTTCGAACCACCCAGTGTGGTTCATCGTCAAGACAAGCTGAATGAGCAGATCTCACTTAGCACATTAAATAGATAGGGCAAAGAATCCCATGACTCAACGGCTAAAAAACAACAGCTAGAATTGACTGGATAACGGCTAGTTTGACTCTGATAAAGGGTAAAATAATATTAATAATATATAAATATTATTAAAATTTATTATTATTATAGATTATTTAATAAAAAATTTTGGTTTTGATATTAAAAATTAAAATGTAAGTGGAACAAATACTAGAATAAGTAAATTAATAAGTAAATAAAAACAATATAAATCATTGTAAATATATTGATGAATATAAATTAAAATGAATTAAATTAAAAATTATGTAAAATAAATTAATTTCAAAAATATTAGTTAGTCATAAATGCCAAAAATAGAGTAATAGTTAATTATATTTATTAAAATAAATATATATTTTTATAAATACACGCCAAAGAAGTAAAAATAAATATTATAATATTAAAAATTATTTTAGACCAAAAAATAGTATATTAGTTTTGAAATTATATAGATTAATTTTAAAATTACTTTATGTAATAAATAAAATTAACACACAACGAGTTACACCAAAAATAAATAAATAAATATATACATAATAACAAAATAAAACCAACCAAATTAAACCATTAATAGTTAATTAATTAATTAATTTGAAATTAATAGTAGTAAATTATTATAATTAAATCAAGTTTAAAAATAAATAGAGACAAAGTTTAAAATAAATAAATAAATAAATAATAACAATAATAAATAAACTAAATTAATAAAAATAAATAAATAAAATTAAAAATAAATAAATAACTAATAATAATAATAATAATAAATAAATGGATAAAGTAAAATAGAATAGAAATCACAAACTTAATTAAACAATTATTAAGGGAGGGAAAGAAAGAAAACGACTAGGAGGAGAGGGCTGGGACCCGGCAATTACTAATCTTCCAGCCATCCTCTTTATTAAGATTTTCCAATGATGGAATTGTGACACTCTAGCAATCACACTAGCCTCCTCGATGCAGACATGATGATTGGTTTTCTCCACATGTTTTGCTAACGTGGAAGATTTAGTTCTCATATGCTTGAGGTCAGCTGCGTGCTCACTAATCCTTTGATTAATGGAGCGACTAGTCTCACCAATATAAGGGGTCCCACATGAACAAGGAATAATATAAACTCCTTTCATGTCCCTGGGGTCAATGGAATCCTTCACAGATCTTAGGGATTTACGAATGGTGTTAAGAGGTCTAAACATTGCGGGGATATTATGCTTTTAAAGAACCCTCGCAATCTTATCCATGGTCCCCTGAACAAACAGAAGATGGACACCAGGAATCCGCTCTTTAGGCCCCCCTCTGGTTAACGAATTCTAAGCTGCTTTGAGGAAAGCCTTTTGTCCCAAGTGTCTGCTATAACCATTCTCGACAAAGACATTAAGGAGATGGGATTTCTCCTCCTCTAAGCTCTTTTCATCAGAGATCCTTAGGGCACGAGTTGCAAGGGTGTTGAGAACCCCCAACTTCTGGGCCGGGAAATGGTGGGAAATAGCATGAAGATACTGCTTCGTGTGAGTTTTCTTGCGAAACAATTCAGAAAATGGATGTTCATAGGAGTAAAAAGGAAATTCAGTCCTTTTTTGGTAGAATTAATTTTTTGAGAAGATTCATTCCTAATCTGCTGAGATTTCTAGAAAAAATACAAAGATACTAAGGCAGGATAACGAGGTAAAATGGAGTGAAGAAAGTAGGAAATCTTCCAATGAACTTAAAGCATCCTTGTCCCGTGCTCCCACATTGGCTAGTCCAAATTATACATGTGATTTTATAGTGTTTTCTTTTGCATCTGAGCACAATATTGCAATTATCCTTTTGTAGAAAAATTAGCAGGGAGTCGAACAACCTATTGCATTTTTTAGTAGGGTGCTTAGAGATGTTTCACTCAAATATGACATATTGGAAAAACAAGCATTTTCTCTTATTAAGACCTTGAAAGATTTTTAGGTGTATATTTTACATTCTGATGTCGTGCTTATGTGCCTAGTGCTGCAATAAAAAAATATTGTCTCAAAGTGACCTGGATGGAAGGAGGTGTAAGTGGATCACATAAATTCTCGAATATAGTAGGTTTTAACCCTATACAGAAATTACCTGCATGCGAATTCTAAAACATAGAAAATAAACAATGTGAGAGACACATAAAACCCATATACATAGAGATTTTTCCCTGGATCCCAAAACCAAGACTACCAGATTGATTTTTCATTATGTTCCTTTTAATGTTACAATACATATTTATACATGCTGAAGCATCTAAAACGATGGACCAAAAACCATCGCGTCCAAAACCATGTGCAAAAAACATGCACAAAACCATAGGTAGGTCCACCCAACCTAATATAGGGTCTAAAAAACAAATTTTTTTGGGGCGCTATCCCAGACCCCATAGAGGGGGGTTACCTACACCCCTCAAACCCCTTGTGACCCCCCCCTTAATCGACACAAAGAAAGGGGGGCTCTGCCCTCCTTCTAACCCCCCCGGTTAAGTACGTGGGCTATTCGTGGAAAGAATATACACAACTGAACATTCTCCCACTTGTTTTCTTTCCATAGGGGGCCACAAGAGAGCTTAGTCATTTATCCAGCCCTGCAATGCCCATTGTTTCTCTACAC
>APFE030397944.1:201960-272286 GCA_000404065.3 Pinus taeda | reverse complement strand
CCCCCCGCTACGCAATCGACACAATGAACGGGGGAAAAACAAAATTTTCCAAGGCGGTACCCCGAACCTCATAGAGGGGGGTTACCTGCACCCCTCAAACCCCTTCTAACCCCCCGATTAACTACATGGGCTAGTTGTGGAAAGAATATAACACAACCCAACAAATATGACATAGAAATCAAACCAAAAAAGTTGATTAAAGGTTAGGGTTTGGCTCGGATGGTGGCAGAATCAAATTTGCAGTCCCTTCAAATTAATTTTCTCACTATCCTAATAGAAGAAGAGTTCTCAAATGTTGTTCAGCAAGTGCCAAAGAAATTTGTTGCTTCACCATGGTATGTAAATATTCTATATGTGTTACAGCATTTACAAACACCTCCTGACTTTCCCAAAACTAAAGCTCAATTTCTAAAATTGAAGGCAGTAAAATTATGCATTATCGATCAGTTTTTATACTAGAAGGATCCTGATGAGATGTTTCTTAATTTATTACTGGAAGATGAGGCTCAAGAAACAATAGAATAATTTCACAAGGGGGATTGTGTTAGTCATTTATATCATAAAACTACAATGAACAAGATCTTAAGATTTGGCCTTTACTAGCCTAGTTTGTTTGCTTATGTGTATAAGAATGTAGGAAAATGTAAATAATGTCAGATTTTTTAGGGTAGAAAGAAGTTGCTTCCCCTACCTCTAAATCCCATAGCAGTTGAGTCGCCATTTCAACAACAGGGACTTGATTTCATTGAAGAGATCCATGCTTCTTCATATGGGCAACATAAACGGATTTTAACAGGAAAAATTTATCTTACAAAATGGATTGAAGAAGTTCCTACTAGGCAAGCCACATATGCAACTATCATTCAATTTTTGGAAAATAACATTATGTCCCGCTTTAGTTGTCCATTAAAAATTATCACAAACTTTGCTGTTGCATTTAAGTCAAATAAGATTATTGAATTTTGCTACAAATTTAACATCATTTTGGGTCATTCCACAACCTATTACCCTTACGGAAATGACTTAGTGGAGTCATGCAGCAAGAGTTTGGTCAACATTATTAAAAAGTTGTTGTAGGAAAATAAAAGGAATTGGCACAAAAAGCTAATCCATGCACTATGGGTAGATCGTGTGAGTACTAAAATATCCATAGGCATGTCTCCATTTGAGTTGATGTATGGAATAGAGGCACTTTTTCCTTCATCTTTTGGAGTTTCAGTCATGAGATTGTTGCAAGAGGCAGAATTGGAACCAAATGATATGCAGTGGAGAATTGGTCAAATGATTTAGCTCCAACAGTCAAGAGAAGAGGTGTTCAAGAACATACAGCTAGTACAAGACCGGATAAAGAAGATCTATGACAAAGGAACAAAGGTAATAGATTTTCAGATTGGATATTTGGTGTTGAAGTGGGATGCACGAAATGAAGATAAGGGTAAGCATGGAAATTTTGAGAACTTGTGGAAGGGGCCCTTCAAAGTTGTTTCATTCAGGGGAAATAATTCCTATTTACTTGAAGATTTATCAAATGACCCAATTGGACCAAGGCTTGTGAATGGTAGGCTGCTCAAACATTTCATCACTTAAATTGAGGGTTGAAGGATCATTTCATTGTGAATATCATTCTACTTTGGAATATTACAAGTGTGGGTAATCAAAGTTAAGATTTAAAGCCCGAAGAGAAGGCCATAAGATCTTAACTAGTTGCTTCCATATACAAATCAATTTGTTCAATCAGAGACTGTCAATTAGTTGTTTTTATTATTTTATGTCAGTCCAATCAATAAGTTTTTCTGATTCCGAGTCTATGTATCATATTTTTGTATATTATGACCATATTTCCCAATGGGAAGGCATCTGGTCTGCGGTGTCACTCTTGGAACCTCACAGGGAGGTTGCCATCCCCAATGGAGCCCATGTTAGAGTAGGTTAATTTGTTAGTTGAAGGTATTCAGGAATAATTTTTTGATGTCATAAAACAGGTCAAATCCATAACGTGTTCACTATTGTAATTTGACCTGTCACTGCCTGAAGAGTCATCGTGAGTTGGGTCATTATTCTTGGAAGGGGGTGTCTATGTATGGATATATATTGTAATAAATTGTTGAGTCTGGGTATTAGGTATTGATAGGATGGTTACATGGTCAAGGTGTCTACAGTTAAAGGAAATATCTAAAAAATAATAGTCATAAATGTTCTAACCTATTCCCTTGTTGGACATCCTATTTTCTCCTTGCCTATCCCTTTATTTCCCTATTATTTTCCCCCTATTCCAAAACAATTGCACTATTCCTATTCCCTATTTCAAGCCTAGACCTTCACCCCTATTTAATCCTAACTACAAGTCCCTAGGCATAAATATTCCTTGCCTAAGAAACATCGTATATCATGATTGACCTATGTCCTTTTCTACTTTATACGAATTGTGATCATAATCCCATCATTTCCAAAGTTTTTTCCACCATCCCAAACTCAAATAAGTGATCTCATTCCATGTGATTTTCAAGAGCAACGCGGGTTAAATGTAAAATTTGATTACATCAGCAAATTATTTTGAATCATTGCACAAATCCGCCGATTTTGTTCATGACTGGTCGCAGATCAATGGGCTCATTCTTCATGCATGGAATAGGTAAACTGGTTGTATTTTGAAGCTAAGGTCGCATAGGAAATCACACAAGTTGTTGTTTTTGTCTATGCAGAGAGGGTCAAGAGAGTAAATTGTTTCATAGGCTAGCTATCAATGCGTGGTTTCTCTTACAATGATTGGAGAGGTAGGAAGTTAATGACCTATCCTAAATTATCATTGTTTCATATCTTGATTAGTGCTGTCAAACCTTGAGTTTTTCTTGCTAAGAAATATGTTGTGCACTCTATGTTTTGCCTAGCAGTAAGCATTCACTTCTAAATTTGTTTCCACATACCATAGATATGAAATTGTGTCAATACTCAATTACTGAAGGGTCAAAGTTAGTTTTTTTTATGATTTTGTCACCCTTGTTTCTTTGAGTCTGTACACGTAGCCCTTCTTCAAAGTCAATTTTAATTTTCCAAGTATTAAAATAAAATGGCCCCTACTAACAATAAAAAGGGTGGAGACCTTGTGTGTACTTAACCCAGTAGATTAAGCTTGCTAAACTCATCACCTACCATTAGAGTGGCCTTTGAAAATGTGGGTTGCATTCCTTTTTGTCAAAAATTCCAGAAGATAAGTCACATCACAAGACTTTCCAGTCTACTTTCTCTCAATTTCCACGATGGTAGAGTGAAATTATGAGACCTCGAGATTGTTATGACTTAGAAATTTATTGTCGATGCAACCAACCTCCCTACAGCAGGGGAGAAATGGTTTAAAGGGGATGAATTGTACATCTTAGCCTATAAGCAGTTTGTGAAGCTGGAGTTTCTAGACAATTTTGCTTCTACTTTCCCCAGTGTTTATCTTCAGGAAAAATATGTCGACCTCTTGAAATTTATTCAAAGATACTTCACCTATGAGGGTAGGTTTAGTAGGATATATAAATTCCATATCAGACTATTGTGGCATTTTACAGAGAAAAAACCAATGAACCTTCCTTACTTTTGTCTCAAGAGTTTAGGGAGAATGGTAACTAAAGTGAAAATTCAGAAGGATAGTCATGCTTCCAGTCTTTTTCATTTTTCTTTAATCAAGATTTTAGTTAAGCATGCAGTTGAGAGGAAGAAAATATATTGGTTTGATTTCCTTTCTAGAGTTGATTTGTTGCCACAAACCGGTTCACCATCAGTAAAGATAGGTGAGGAAGAGCCCAAGCAGGAAGCCCCAAAAAAGGAAAAGATACACTCATCTATGAAGATGAAAATAGTAAAGAAGGAAGATGAAGCCAAAAAAAGGGATTATAGGTATATAGAGCAAGAAGGCTAAGGTGCAAAGTATGAAGGATAAGAAATCAATCAAAGAAACAAAGGAGAAGGTGGCATTAACTAAACTACTAGGATCAAAGTCAAGATTGAAGACATAGTGCAAGATGAATTTGTGATGAGACCCAAGACAAGGTCTAGAGTCAAATAGACCTAAGAAGAGGCAACCCCTCAGGAAGTAGTGGATATTTCTAAAGACAGACAAGTAGATAAGAAATATCATGGCATACTAGATGAAGTTAAGGGACCTGAAATAATGCAGCTAGACCAGGAAGAGGAGATAGCACAACCTGAAATAGATGTTATCCATTATAAATAAGAGGACCCAAAAATGACCAAGATGACGAAACCACTCTCCAAATATCAAATGAGAATAACATTCTTTAAGAAAAAGAATAGATATCTCAAGGGAGGAGTCAAACCAGCAAAGGACAAGTTAAAGTCACCTATAGCAACAGTTGTTAAGGGAAAGGGGAAGCATGTTGCTTTTGTAGAGGAGGCAAATAATGTTGCAATAGGACCAAGAGGGTCATCAGTCATGGTTTCAAAGTCCAAATTTGGATATGTGCAGCACGTGCAGAAGATAGCTTAGGCTCCTAGAAAACCACCCTTTAGTCAATGGAAAGAGTATAAAAGTTGTTTGGAGGAGTTGGAGGAAAGCAAGGACAAGGTGAACCAGTTCAGATAGCAAAATAAAGATTATAAAAACTCAATACAACACATTCTTAAGAATTGTGATCATGAAGTTAGGGAAGCATCTAAAGCCCTCAACAGGAAAAAATACTCCATCAAATGGTCCCAACCATTAAGGAGGAAATGCAAAAATTTATAAGTTAGAAATTTGGTATCGAACGCCCAGTTGAGGAGCATGAAGCAAAGCTTGGATGAGGCACAAATATTAATAAAGAAATTTGAAGGAGTAGCTGTGATACCTCATCTTGTAAAGGTGCCTAAATTGGAGTCTAAGCATAGGACTAAAGTCAAACCCACCATGTCCTCACTTGTTGAACAACAAGGCTTTACTCCTCAAACTTTCAGTCCCAAGGCTTCCAGCAGCAAGGTTTTTTGGCAAGAGAAAAAGGAGGTGATCATGCCTCATTCATGGTTCCAAGGTTTGTGTTAAGTTTTCCGATGTTTAAATATTATGGATTTGATGTTTTGAGAAGCATATAGTAGCATTATGGCATTTTAGGACGACTGGAAGGAAATCAGCTGACAGCTGTAGAAATTTCGTTGTGCAGGCTCTGCCCAAACGCTACACAGGTCGTGCCTAGACCATCACACACATGCTCGAGGGAATTTGTCGAGTCAAATTATAGACTTATAATTTGAAAACATAAATCATCAACCCAGAGCAAGTAAGCTTGTGAGATGCTGTGCAAAATATATGCAAGCATAATACCTTGAGTGCTTACTAATCAAACCAATAAATCATACACAAAACTAATGTCTCTTTTATGCATCACCATTTGGCAGCAAAAGGCTATGGAGTGGATTTAAACATCCCTCTACATCTCCGAGTATTGTTGATGTTGATTAGGAAAGATAATAAATAAAACTTACAACAATAAAGAAATTAATTTAACAATGTAAATTAAATCTTTGATTAAATTAAATCAACACATTAACACAAAAAACTAATCATTCAATCAATAAAACATTGCTACTAAAATGTTAGAAATAGTACATCAGCTGTGTAAACAAATTATTACTGCATAAAGGAATTAAAATGCACACACACTACAACTAAGGGAGTTGTGAGCAAAGGGGGCCCTCCCTCACTCACAACCCCTTCAATATTAAAAGGACTTGCTCAGTAGAATGGACAGAACATAAAGTATTATATTAATATGAAGATATTACAGCCGAGTAGAATCGGATATGTGCTATTAGCAAACCCATCCCAACCCTTTACAATATGAAAAATAATCAAATTTATACAAGTTCAAAAGCCCATATTTGGCTCGAATGAGGAAAACTTCTAAACTTAGCTATTAGCTATCAATCCTGATATAGACTATCAAAATTATCTCTATTGAGTCTAATCCATGACTGAAAGCATGGATTAAACAAAATTAATTACATAGCTAGAGTTTCTCTTCATGCGGCCAATGAGAAGAGGTCTGCAAATTTGGGTAGTTTCGATGGTGGATTTGAAACAACCAATAGAATAACATCCATGTATGATGAATTCCCCACAAAACCCATGTTCTCATTTGATTTGGAAGTGAGTGGAACATAGCTAATTGCTTATTTTTTTACAGGAAATATGGGCAGTTGCAGGAAATCCAAGTTTTGAAATAATTTCAGAGCACCTGCAGGAAATGTGATCGGACAAACTGTCTACAAGAAATTACAGGACTGTTTCAAACCAAAGCAAATCTGCATAAGGTTTCTAGATTAGTTGGCATGATAATTCAATAAGGAAACAACTAGCTTAAGGAATACTTAATATTAAGGTAAAATGGCACTTTTTATGTTAATTTTCATACCTCAAGCATATAGCACCCTTTTGGCCAAAACCTAGATGATATAACCAAAATAAGCACGATTAGGGGTCAAGGAGAGTTCAAAATAGGAGAGGTAAAGTCTAGGAAAGCTGTCAAAATTAGAAAAACTGGGCCTCAACATCTCCCCCACACCTAGCTTCTAGCATGTCCCTTATGCAAGAAAAAATTTTGCACCATCGAAAAAAAGGGAAATCATTCCTCACCCTGGGCTATAGTTACTGCAACCAACTGCTCCAGTTGGGTCCCACTGGATTCTACCTGAATCTGACCCCAATATATCTCATTTTTCTTCTTTAGATGATCAATCTGTGCCTACTTCTTCTTCATGATTCGAGTCAACTTATGATGCCATTTCTCATGTTCTTTCTGCATGCATAGGCTATTTTCTTTTAGAGTTTCATTCTCCTTCCTTAAAGCCTGTTCCAAAACAATGAGATCAGTGATAATCTCCTCTAATTCCTATAGAGACTGCTTTTTATGGGGAGTTAATTCCCCTTCATGACGTCCTTGGAAATATTGGAGCATACCAACATCCTCCTGCTGTTCTTCTATTATTTCATTTCCTCTTTCATGCAACAAGGGATCCTGGAAGGACATTACTTCTCCACCAATGAATTTAGCTAACTCTACCTTATCTTTTCCTTTAGGCAGGTCGTGAAGCTTTTCTTTCTTTTTATCATATTTCTAGGGCAGTACCCCCCCGACCTTCTACATTGTCCTTTGTATCTAGCTTGACAACTTGGCTCCTTGTGAATCTCTTAGTGGGGGTGGAAGTCCCTTCAACTTAGTCTTTTTACCTATAGTCTCCCCAATCACCACCATTTCTTCATCTTTTTCACCCTCCTTTGTTTGTGACCCGCTAGTCCATGGCTTCTTCCTTGGTTTTTCCTCCTTGAGCTCTGAAGGGTCAAAGTCCTCATCCTCCATGAAATAATTCTCAGCCAGAAAATCCTCCCACATCTTCTTCTTATCCTTAAAAACCTCCATTAGGATGATTTTTACCAGCCCATGGTGATAGAGGTTTTCCTCCAAATGGGTTGCCCTTTCCTTAGCAGTCTTAGACATTTTCATCAGGGGCATATTCAAATAATATGGAAAATTCAATGTCTTACCTTGAAAATGTGCGAGAATCCTAATGTGAAATAAAAATGTGAGCCCAAAGTGACCTTTACATGTTATATACTTCTGCAGGAAAAATAACAGTTGTTGATGCTTACTTCTCAGGAATTCTTGTGGAATCCCTTTGCTCCAGTTGAGGTTTGAATGCTCCTTCCAGAGAAAGGATGCACACATTCCCTTATTTAAACATTGATTCTTAGAACAACGCTCCCTCTCCTATGGAATTCCACATGCCCGAGCCACCAAATCCTCTGCTAGTCTAAACTGGACTTTTCCGACTTGTACTTTGTGACCATTCAAATTCAAGGCGAAGGACTTCATAACCTCTGAATTATGGTTGCTAAATTTTTGAAACAATGGTAACCACCCTGCTTTCTCCAATCTCGCTTTACTGTGAGGGTCAACTTCAAATCGTGTAGGGCCTTGCAGATAGAATCGGATAGGGGCACACAGTTTTGACATAATGAAGGATGAGAGAGACAAGATGAATGAAACTCACATAAATGTCATGCTAAGACTTGCAATGGATCACTCAACAAGGGAGGGTTAAATTGGAAATATCAGAGAGCACAGAGATTTCGAGAAATAGGTTGTGATCATGATTATCATCATGATCTGACATGCAGAAGGATATCGAGAGTACTGTTAGTCCTTACAATTTCCTAGGCTGAAAAGGAAATTGAGAAGGGTAACCTCAAACCACTTCAACTCAGTAGCTAGGCCCACTGAGCATGAGATGGATCTCTCTAAGTCTCTTATTAGTGATATGAATTTAAAGAAAATGAGTTTTAGGCTAGATATATATATTTGTCTTTTTGTTTGTGAAAATTTGGGTTTTAATGTTTGTTGAACTTAGGGTTTGGAGCCACAAATAGGTCTAGGTTGTAGGAGTGCAAGAGAAAATATGAGAAGGATCTAGATATTAGAAGCCATGGTGTATTTAGAATATTGTCAATGTAGTATAGAAAAGAAAGTGTAGAAGAAACTAATGAGCATAAGTAAACATGATTTCATTAGCTTAGGAAGACATAAACATAACTATGAAAACTAGATAACAGAGCTTGAGAAACAAGAATTCTGTATATTTCACTGTAAGGCATCCATAGAAAGAAGAGATATCATGTAGATAAAGATTTTTTAACCATTAGGAAACAAATAGAATGAAGAAAAAACACCATGAACTCACTGGGCTAGAGTTCCTTGAAAATAGCTGCAACCTATCTCTTTATTAGCTGAAAAGATGATTACATGCAAGCCTCCTCCACAAAAAAGTTCAACCCTTCTCTCTAAAAGAGAAATGATACATATAGGATCTCTTAGACCACTTTCCCACCTTCAAGAGTTGAATTCCTTGATCGAGGAACTGAATCTAGGATTCTGTCAACCAACAAGTGAGAGTGAGAAGGTGAAACTCAAACACTTCTTAGAGAGTTTGTTTAGGAGTTTGCTTCCTTTATGAGGCCTAATAAACATCAAAAACAACCTATGATGTACATTTATTCATGCCTACATCACCTAGCCTCGAAACTGGTGCCATTACATAGAGAACCTTGACTTTGACTAAGTCAAACTAGAAACTAGAAATTTTACACAGTGAAATTTACAATTTAAAACACAAAAAAGTGCAGAAACGTAGTGCCAACTTTGAGCTGATTTTCAGGTGCCTTCGAGAGGTCAAACTGAACATCTGAGAGAATCGTCAACTATCCCTTCAAGTATAGTTTCCATAACAGTTTTAATTTTTGAATTTGGGCCATAGGAACACCTTAAAATATCCATTCTCCCAATGTCACTCCAGGTGCGCAATGCCTATCAAAAAAGGGTCCAGAATGCTAGTTGTTTGCCCCTTTCTTGCACTTTTCTCCAAAACTGAGCCACCTCTATAAAATCTGAGAAAATGGGTTTTTAGAGGATGGAAAGATCTTTCCAAAAATATAAAATTTTCCTAAAATAGATGCCTGAGTAAAAACTGCAGCACCAAGGCACTGTGTTTCTAGAGTTGCTGATTTTCTAAATTTAGCTCCAAAATTCACAAAAAACTAAAAGTGCTCAGAATTTTCTTAAAATTGGCTAGAAGCTATAAAATTATGTATGTTAAACCTTCATAGGTGATTCAAAAAGAATCTCCAAGTTTCCCTCATCCTTTTGGTCCTTTTTGGCTTCTTTGAGCTCGTTTTCAAGATGCTTTACCTTGACATTGGCGATCATGTTTTGAGCTTGGTAGTGGTGCGCCATACGTCTAAGCAACTGATTATCTCTATTTTCCTTCTCAAGGAGCTTCTCCAAGTGTTCATTCACCCTGTTGAGCCAATACTCCTTGTCAAGAGAAATTTTGTCTTCCAGATCTATGTCTTCATTCAACATGATGTGTTCTTCCTCTTCTTGTAATGCCTTATTTAGGCCCTTTCTCCTTCAGGCTTACTTGACTCTATGATTTCTTTGCCCTTGCCAACCTACTACAATAAATTGGTTTGCTATTTTTTCCATGATTAATTCCTTTGCTTTGAGTTGACTATTCTCCTATTCAAGGAATGAAATGATGTATCTAGCTCTTGCCATGTTGACTGTAAGCTCCTTGATATGATAGTATTTGTCTTTGATTATTTGTTGCATACTTGAAGTCTAATCCTCTGCCTCTAAATCAACTAGCTCAAACTCATGCTCAACTATGTCTTTATATTTCATTGTCGATCTATGTTTTGTTGATGAAGAAGGCTTGGCCCCTTTCTCACCATGAGAAGAAAACACAAGCCTCTTTCCTCTCTTGTACATTCTAGTCACATCAAGCTTAGGTGCTTTGGCTCTTTCAACTGATTTGTTTGATAACCCTACTTCCATAGGATGTGCTGATGTGTCTTGGTGATGGCTTGGTGAAGTAATCTCATTTCATTTTTGAAGCCCTAGATTATAGGAGAGGGGAAAAAAACAATGAGGGATGAGTGGAAAATGAAGTGATGTGAAGGTGGAGTTTTACAAAATGGCAAAGGAGGTTTGAAAGAGGTGGGAATGAACTATGGAGAGCTAATTAAAATGAGTGGAAAATCAATGGAGGAATGATCTACTTGTGAGAAAGAAAAACAAAGTTTGTAGTGAAAGTGCCCAAAAACCCCTAGGAATGAACTAGGGTTTCACTTTTAGAGAGGTACAATTATATTTTGAGGTTGATTGAGTGCTTAAAATAGCTTAAAAAACATGTATACAGGTATAGGGAAACATTTACATGTTTAAAAACCAATAAGTAAAAATGGCCATCATCAACCTATCATTTTTCATGAACAATTCACTACAAAACCCTAATTGGAAAAATCGTTGGCATGAGATGATTTTGAAAAGCGAAGAATGAAGAATAATGGTGTAATTACTTGTTGCTTGGCTTAGGAAGTAATGAAATCAGGTTAACAAGCCAAAAAATTGAATTTGGGAGAGATTTGGGAATTTTCTGGGCACTTTGCCTCGTGTGCAGTGCAGTTAGGTTGTGCACAGTGCAGTGTCTCTGTGCGCAACGCCTTGTCTCTGTGCATAGTTCTGGTATTCCAAACGACTTTTGGAGGCCTTAAAATGATCCAAATTGAGAGCTTGATAGCTCATTGGAAATTTCTTGAAGTCTTCTATAAGATGGACACCTCAAGCACGTAATTTGGACACTCCATGAGGAAGAAACATTGATTTTCCCATGGTCACTCCAAACTCCCAGGGTGTTTCTGACAAAAGTGCAATGCCAACTTGCAGAGAACGTTTGGATGCCTTCCACTAATCCAAATCACAAGCTGAAGGCACCACTAGAAATCTTAGGATGTCTTCTACACAATAGAGTCCTTAAGCACTACCAAACCTACTCCAAACCCCTGAAAAACTATCTTTACGTCAAGCTCTCTAGAAGTGCAGCAACTCTCCCATAGCAAGTGTAGTTTGGGAATTTATTTCAAATCATAACACTTGTGCATAAAATGAAGGAGTTTTTTGTTCCTTGGACTATTATGGACAAAAACCTCTTTCACGTTTGTAAACTTCTTCTCCATTTGGTTAGAAACATATTTTTAAGAAAAAATGTCCCTATGAGGAATGATGAGACGAGGTAGTGTACTACAACATTGTCTTATTTGAAATAAAACATTACCTTTACCTTTATTTTGCTTTCCCTAAGGTGCTAACTCCCTTTACCCACTAAATTACATGATGGACATGTTTTGTTTTGACATATGGTATCATGACGACACATGGATTGAAAACCTACACCATGACCTAAAATGAGGAATTTAACAATTTCATGACCCAAGACATTTAAATGAAGATATGACACATCGAAGAAGACAATGACCATGATAAGTGATGAAGGCCATGAGTAAGTTATGGGAGAAAACGTTACCTAGACACAACAACCAGTGACCAAATTTTTATTTGAAGACTCACTGAAATGACAAAAAATTGACTTAACACCCTAACAACACCTTGTAAGAGCATATTTGATCACTGGTGACAGGCTGAACTGACTGACACTAACATTGGCTCCAACTGGGGATGGAATCTCCTTGAAGGTGTCAAGAACACCGTAGACAAAGTAACCTTATCCATTGGGCATGGAGTCAAAACGCAAAGACTAAAATCAAACTGAAAACTGACTGACTAACTAACTGACTTGACTATAAAAACATACTGACTGAATTTACTTATGGCAACAGACCATCGGGATCTTAGGGCCTTCACCTCAGGCTTCAAATCCTGATGATAACCACCCACCTGCTGAAGATGTATATACAATCATGTGTAATGATCCCTCCAGTGTAACCAATCTAGCAAATGGCTACTTACTTGATCCTACTCACACTTTCCTTGAGCAAGCAGACAAAACAAATGCTAAGAAACTCCAAATTCCATATGGCTTCAACACCTATATTGACAAACTTGAAATTTTTTTCCTCTATTGATAACTGAAATAAACTCACCAGAGGATCATCAAAAGCACGCAACATATGCTTTTCTGAATGATTTAAAACAAGAAAACAAACCTCATTCAAAAATGTTGATTTGTCTATGTGCTGAAATTGATCACCTTCATCAATTAATGCTGCAACATTGACCTTCATTACTGGCTGTAACGAATTTCCCACAAGATCCTGAAAAAAATGAAAAATTGGTTCTTGCTGATTTGGTGGAATCAAGAAACATTCTTATATTTCAACTAGTCGCTCTTCATGATGAATCTTGGGAAGAGTGTGCTCTTGGTCTTCAAAAAATTCTGAACATATAGATGGACAAGTTTCATCTTGAAACAAAAATTCAAGAAATGAAATACTTGAAGAGAAATATGATTGACACTCCTCATCAATGTCTTGGTCTCCTGAACACTGTTGAATACCTTCATATAATTTGAGGGAATGAATGTGACGTTCATCATTTGACATTTGATCCCCGGCAACGGCGCCAAAAATGTTAGTCCTTACAATTTCCTAGGCTGAAAAGGAAATCAAGAAGGGTAACCTCAAACCACTTCAGCTCAGTAGCTAGCACCACTGAGCATGATAGGGATCTCTCTAAGTCTATTATCAATGATATGAATTTAAATCAAATGATTTTTAGGCTAGATATATATATTTCTTTGTTTTTTTTGTGAAAATTTGGGTTTTAGGGTTTGCCGAACTTAGGGTTTGGAGCCACAAATAGGTCTAGGTTGTAGGAGTGGAGGAGCAAATATGAGAAGAATATAGATATCAAAATCCATGGTGTATTTAGAATATTGTCAATGTATTATATAAGAGAAAGTGTAGAAGAAACGAATGAGCATAAGTAAACATGATTTCATTAGCTTAGGAAGACATAAACATAACTATGAAAACCAAATAGCAGAGCTTGAGAAACAAGAATTTTGTATATTTCACTATAAGGCATCCATAGAAAGAAGAGATATCATGTATATAAATATTTTTTAACCATTAGAAAACAAATAGAATGAAGAACAAACACCATGAACTCACTTAGCTACAATTCCTTGAAAATAGCTGCAACCTGTCTCTTTATTAGCTGAAAAGATGATTGCATGCAAGCCTTCTCCACAAAAAAGTTCAACCCTTCTCTCTGAAAGAGAAATGATGCACATAGACTCTCTTAAACCACTTTCCCACCTTCAAGAGTTGAATTCCTTGGTGGAGGAACTCACTCCAAGATTCTCTCAACCAACAGGTGAGAGTGAGAAGGTGAAACTCAAACACTTCTTGGAGAGTTTGTTTAGGTGTTTGCTTCCTTTATGAGGCCTAAAAAACATCAAAAATAACCTATGATGTACATTTATTCATGCCTACATCACCTAGCCTTGAAACTAGTGCCATTACATAGATAATGTTGACTTTGACTAAGTCAAACTAGAAACTAGAAATTTTACACAATGAAATTTACAATTTAAAACACAGAAAAGTGCAAAAAAGTAGAGCCAAATTTGAGCTGATTTTAAGGTGCCTTCTAGAGGTCAAATCACAATCTGAGAGAATGGTCAACTATCCCTTCACATCTAGTTCCTAGAACAGTTTGAGTTTTTGAATTTCGACCATGGGAATGCCTTAAACTATCCATTCTCCCAAGGTCGCTCCAGGTGCGCAGTGCCTATCAAAAAAGGGTCTAGAATGCTAGCTTTTCGCCACTTTTTTGCCCTTTTCACCAAACCTAAGCCACCTCTGTAAAATATGAGAAAATGGGTTTTTAGAGGATGGAAATATATTTCCAAAATACAAAACTTTCCTGAAATAGATGCTTGAGGAAAAAGCGCAGGGCCAAGGCATTGCATTTCTGGAGCTGCTCATTTTCTGAATTTGGCTCCAAAATTCACAAAAAACTAAAAGTGCTCAGAGTTTGCTCAAAATTGGCTAGAAGATGTAAAATTATGTATGTTAAACCTTCATATGTTCTTCAACAAGAATCTCCAAGTTTCCCTCATCCTTTTGGTCCTTTTTGGCTTCTTTGAGCTTGTTTTCAAGCTGCTTTACCTTGACATTGGCGATAATGTTTTGAGCCTGGTAGTGGTGCACCATACGTCTAAGCAACTGATTATCTCTATTCTCATTCTCAAGGAGCTTCTCCGAGTGTTCATTCACCTTGTTGCACCAATACTCCTTGTCTTGATTGATCTAAGAGCAATTATATCTTCCAAGTCTATGTATTCATTCAACATGATGTGTTCTTCCTCTTCTTGTACTGCCTTCTTTAGGCCCTTTGTTCTTGGCCTTTTCCTCTTACCTTACCCTTTTTGTCCTTCAGGCTCACTTGACTCTATTATTTCTTTTCCCTTGCCAACCTACTGCAATAACTTGATTTGTTCTTTTTTCCATGATCAATTCATTTGCTTTGAGCTGACTATTCTCCTGTTCAAGGAATGAAATGATGTATCTAGCTTTTGCCATGTTGACTGTAAGCTCCTTGATCTGATAGTATTTATCTCTTAATGTCTATTGCATACTTAAATTTTGATCCTCTTACTCTAAATTAACTAGCTCAAACTCATGCTCAACTGTGCCTTTATCTTTCGTTGTCGATCCCTGTTTTGTTGATGAAGAAGGCTTGGCCCCTTTCTCACCATGAGAAGCAAACACAAGCCTCTTTCCTCTCTTGTACATTTTGGTCACCTCAAGCTTAGGTTCTTTGGTTCGTTCAACTGATTTTTTTCATAACCCTGCTTCCGTAGGATGTGCTAATGTGTCTTCGTGATGACTTGGTGAAGTAATATCATTTCATTTTTGAAGCCCTAGACGATAAGAGAGGGGAAAAACAGTGAGGGATGAGTGGAAAATGAAGTCATGTGAAAGTGGAGTTTGAAAAAATGGAAAATGAGGTTTGAAATAGGTGGGAATGAAATATGGAGAGCGGATCAAAATGAGTGGAAAATCAATGGAGGAATGATCTGCTTTTGAGAAGGAAAAACAGAGTTTGTAGTGAAAGTGCCCAAAAACTCGTAGGAATGAACTAAGGTTTCACTTTTAGAGAGGTAAAATTCTGTTTTGAGGTTTATTGAGCGTTTAAAATAGCTTTAAAAACATGTATACAGGTGTAGGGCAACATTTTACATGTTTAAAAACCAATAAGTAAAAATGGCCATCATCAACCTATCATTTTTCAAGAAAAATTCACTACAAAACCCTAATTGGAAAAATCATTGGCATGAGATGATTTTGAAAAGCGAAGAAGGAATAATAATAGTTTACTTACTTGTTTCTTAGCTTAGGAAGCAATGAAATCAAGTTAACAAGATTTTTTTTTTAATTTTGGAGAGATTTGAGGATTTTTTGGACACTTTGCCTCGTGTGCAATGGAGTTAGGTTGTGTGCAACCCCTGTGGGCAACACCTTGTCTCTCTGCACAACGCCGATTTTCCAAACCATGTTTGGAGGCCTTAAAATGCTCCAAATTGAGAGATTGATAGCTCATTGGAAAGAACCTGAAGTCTTCTATAAGATGGATACCTCATGCATGTAATGTGGACACTCCATGAGGGAGAAAAATCGATTTTCCCAAGGTCACTTCAAAAACCTAGGGTGTTTCTAACAAAAGCACAACGCCAACTTGCAGAGAACATTTGGATGCCTTCCACTAATCCAAATCACAAGGTGAAGGTACCATTGGAAATCTTAGGATGTTTTCTACACAATAGAGTCCTTAAGCACTACCAAAACCTGCTCCAAACACCTGAAAAAACTGTCTTTTAGTCAAGATGTCCAGAAGTGCAACAACTCTTTCATTGCAAGTGTAGTTTGGGCATTTATTTCAAACCATAACACATGTTTATAAAATGAAGGAGGTTTTTTTTCCTTGGACTATAATGGACAACAACCTCTTATACTTTTGTAAACTGCTTCTCCATTTGTTCAAAAACATATTTTTAAGAAAAAATGTCCCTATGAGGAATGATGAGACAAGGTAGTGTACTGCAACATTGTATTATTTGAAATAAAACGTTACCTTTACCTTTATGTTTCTTCCCCTAAGATACTAACTCCCTTTATCCACTGAATTACATGATGGACATGTTTTTTTTTTACATATGGTATCATGAAAATACATGGAGTGAAACCCTAGACCATGACCTAAAATGAGGAATTTAACATTTCATGACCCAAGACATTTAAATGAAGATATACCTCAAATAAGACAATGACCATGATGAATGATGAAGACCATGACTAAGTGAAGGGAGCAGCAGTTACCTAGACACAACAACCACTGACCAATTTTTTATTTGAAGACTCACTGAAATGACAAAAATTTGACTTGACACCCTAACAACACCTTGTAAGAACATATTTTATCACTGGTTACAGGCTGAACTGACTAACTCTAACAAGTAAAACCACCGATTATGTTAGAGTCATGATAAATGGGCACATAACTTAATTTATGATGCAACGGTTTATGGTCACATTTTCCGCAAGGGTTACTATAGCTTAAATCACACAAATTTTTAAAATTAAAGCATCAATTACTTATTACCTTAAGTGTCATGTCACTGGCTGTACCTTACCGCACTTACCTTCCAATGGTCCAGTCCTTGGATGTTGTTTGCTTGATTTTTGAAATGATAACCCACTTAAAAATTACATCAGATGTATAATCTCACAATTCATGACCTCGACCAATAATAAAACTATCAATACTTTATCAAATAATTTAAACTAATGTTCTCTCTATGACTTTTGTTCTTCAGGAAACCCAGGACGTTGTTGCAAGAAATGGAATCGTGATTGTTGAACATTCTACGGGAAATTCTTCTATAGGAAAAACTGTTTCTCCCGCATTTATGTACAGTTCATTACACATGAGTGAAGGTGTTGATGTCAAATGTGCAATGATCTCATTGGATTACCAGCCATTAAGGTCAATTGTTAACCAATGCGAGGCCCATCACCATTAATGAGAGTGAGGACCAAGGTACCCTAATGCATCCTATTGGGTGTGAATTTATGAGCTGTTGTCAAACCCCCTGAAGGATCCAACAATCAAGGAGCCATAGTGACTCCCCATTTCTTCTGGCAAGAAAGCCTATCATAGGTCATACATGATTTAAGGCATCATAAGACTCTGATCTTACACCCAGATAATTTGCTGATGTTGATGGGCCAAGATTGTTGGAAGGAGGCCCTTAATAAATCCCACATTAGTCCAACATGATCAACCAAAAAATTAACTGCAAAAAAAAAAAAAAATAGATATATATATATATAATATATATATATATAAATAAATAAATAAATAAAATTAAAATAAAAAAAAATAAAAATAAAAATAAAAAAAAAATAAAAATAAATAAATAAAAATAAATAAATAAATAAATTATTGAGAGGATCCTAGAGGATCTACTGACCTGTAGTTTTAACGAGCCCAGGGCAATCCATGCTTGCCAAATTTCAGTTTTAGAGTCTAAAATACTTGGAAAAGAAGACCCTAAGGGGGCTCCTTTTTTGTAACTAGTTCATTGGGCCTGGAAAAAGGAATAAACTTGTACCCAATAGGCATTCTTCTCATGGTTTACTAAGCATAAGGAGGAACAAAGTGAGCTCATTGTATCAGGAGGAAATCAGAAAGAGATAACGGAAGGAATGACTCCTCCCACCATTTCCAGCTCTTTTTTCATCACAATTTCTTCCACAAATTCCTCCTTAGATTGGAGTTTTTGATATAGCTTAAGTCTATTTGCATTCACCAAGAAGGTAAAATTCCCATCATCAATGGTTTTAACCTGAATAAATCCATTATAAAAAACTTTCTCAATTTCATAGGGGCCTAGCCAATGTGTGTTGAATTTCCCTTTAAAGTTCTTAAATTTTGAATCATACAACAAAGCCCATTCTCCCTCTTTGAACTACTTCTTTTTAATGTATCTTTTGTGCCATTTAGCCCATTGTTGTTGGATAAAGTTAGTATGCTAAAAAACATCCTGCCTAATCTCATCCAACTCATTGAGCTGTAAGATTGTCTGATGTTGAGCTTCATCAAGGTCTATACCCAGATCTGCTGCCATCTTGAAAGTTCTGATTTCAAATTCAATGGGCAATAAAACTTTCTTTCCATAAACCAATTCATATGGAGAGAAGCCAATGGTATTTCTCCATGTGATCATGTAAACCCACAATGCTTCAGGAAGTCGTTCAGACCGATCGTTCTTACATAATTACACTGTCTTGCTAAGGATTGTCTCCAACACCTTATTTGTTGATTCCACCTACCCATTGGCCTATGGATTGTAAGGAGTGGACTTCCGATCAGTAATATGATATTTATACATAGTTCCCTATGTAATATTTGACACAAATTGAGTACCTTGATCAGTAACTATCTCCCTAGGCACCCCAAATCTTACAAAAATGTCAGAGAAAAGAAAATCCGCCACTACTTTCTCTTGCCTCCACCCAATTCATAATATAATCAATAAAAAATAAAATATACTTCTTACCTTTCGACATAGGATTGATGGGACCTACAAAATCAAGAGATCACCTCTCAAAAGGTTCTATGAGAACTTGTGGCTACAAAGGCATCTTATCTGATTATACAAGGCACCCCATTCTCTAACAACTATCACACTTCCGGACATACTCTCTTGCATCTTTAAAATGACTTGGACAATATTAACCTAAGTGGAGGATCTTATAGGTTGTCCACTTATCTGCAAAGTGTCCTCCACAAGGTTCATCGTGACAGGCTCTCAAGATGTCATAAATCTCATCTTTCCTGACTCACCTGCGAATAATCAATTCAGGTCCAGTGAAAAAGAGATCTCCCTTAATCCAAGAGTAATCAACACTTTTCCTAATAATTCTCTTTTTCTTATCAGATGAAAAGTAAGGTGGAAACTTTCATGTATCAAGGTAGTTGGCCATGTCTACAAACCAAGGTGTTTTGACATAAATAGCAAATAAATTTACATCAGGAAATTTATCATTAACAAGAATGTCCTCACCTAGATGGTTGAGCCTAGATAAGAAATCAACTACTTGATTTTCTTTTCCTGGTCTATCCAATATTGTGATGTGAAATTCCTACAACAACAAAAGCCACCTAGTAATCCTTCCATTGGTGACTAGTTTGTTCATGAGATATCAAATGACAGAATTCAATTCAGGGGTTAAATTTTTACTAACAAAATAAATAGCATGGGTTACAGGATCCTCCTTTTGACCCAATACTGCTCCTATGGTTGAATTAGAGGCATCAGTGGAAATATGAAAGGGCAATTTTCAATCTGGGCCTCTCAAGACAGGTGCTGAAGAAATCTTTTCTTTGAGTGTATCAAATGTAGCATGACACTCATCATTCCAATGAAATTCAGATTATTTAGTCAATAATTTAAACAATGGAGAGGCTACCTTTGTAAAATTTTCAACAACCCTTTTGTAGTAGCTTGCATGTCCAAGGAAACTTGAACTCCCTTTTGACTAGTTGGTGGGGGAATCTTTACAATAACTTCAATCTTTGCTGGATACTCTTTAATTCCTATAATAGAAACACGATGACCCAAAAAATAACCTTTAGCCATAATCATTAAAAAAAAAAAAAAAAAAAAAAAAAAAAAAAATAATAATAATAATAATAATTCAGTACTTAATGAAAGATTAGTTTCTCTACATCTATGCAAAACTTTCTCAAGATTATGTAAAGCCTCTTCAAAATTATCACCCATTACTATAAAATTATCCATATAGACCTCTACACAATCTTGCAAAAGGTCAAATAAAATACCAAGGACCATCCATTGGAATGTGGCTGGTGCATTGCATAGACCAAATGGTAATACCCTATATGCATAGGTACCCCAAGGACATGTGAATGTTATCTTCTCTTGGTCCTCTGGAGCTATCCTAATCTGATTGTATCCGTTGAACCCATCTAGAAGGAAAAATACTTTTTCCCTGCTAAACTGTCCAACACTTGATCTAGAAAAGGTAAGGGAAAGTAATATTTTAAGGTAGTTTTGTTCAGTTCCCTGTAATCTACACACACTAGCCATTTACCATTCTTTTTTGGGACAATAACCAGTGGATATACCCACTCGCTATCTGAGATAGGATAAATGAACCCTACATTTAACAATTTCTATAATTCATCTTTCACAATTTCCCTTAAAGTGGGGTTCATCCTCCTTTGTGGCTGTCTCACAGGCCTAGCATTTTATTCTATATAGATATGATGAATGCATGTGTCTGGTTGAATTCCTCTCATATCTATATATTCCCAAGAAAATGTGTCTGAAAAGTATTTCAATGTTTGAATTAACTATTTTTCTTGTTTAGGGGTTAAGGAAGAATTAATTTTTAAAGATTTTTCAGGAAAAATTTCAACTACCTTACTGCTCCATTCAGTCAAGGAATATGCAGGAATGTAGATAATAGGGTTGAATGTAGTTCAACCACTATAGTATGTTCATGAAAATCCTACATATCAGTAATGATATCCAAATTATGACTAGAGTGCCCTTCTAATTGCTGCGGAAAATCAGGATTAGAAATACAACAATTTATCAATTTTTCTTCTAAATTTTCTTTAAGGCTCATGGCTTGGGCTGTTGTCAAAACTGGTCAGGTACATTCTAAATCATGCTCGTCTTCTTCAACCCAATGTGTATTTTCTAATCTCAAGAGGGGTTGAGTAGGGGGATATAAATTAATGTGTTTTGTTTCAGCTCCATGAGTGATGGTCATGTTTCCAAACCTACGACCTATGTAGGAATCTGTTGTGGCTAACCATGGCCTCCCCAAGATCAAAGGATGCCCTCCCAAGATGGTTTTGGGTTAAAGAACATAAAATTCTGCAGGGTACTCCCAAGAATCTAATGAGATGACAATGTCTTCTAATACCCCCTTTGGATTTACCATAGACCTGTCTGCTAGTTCGAACATCATGTGAGTAGGCAATAAGTCAAAGGTCCTATATGAGATAAAGTCTCCATAGTCATTACATTAATGGCTGCACCTAAATCAATTAAATTGTTCTTTATGGGATATCAATTGATAAAGGTGGTAACCACAGGGATTTTTGGGTCTGCATATTTTTCAGTAACAAATCTGGTGGAAATTAAACTTGCAAGCTTTCCACCTACTTGAATTGTAGAGGATTCTCTCTTTTGTCTTCCCACTTTCTTGGTATATAGCTCCCTCAATGTTTTGGCATAAATTGGGATATCCTTAATTGCTTGTAGTAATGGGATCTTAACGCACACATTTCTTAGTTCAGACACAAGATCAAACTTAGGTTGTTTTAATTTCATTTCCAACCTCTCTGGAAAAGGAGGCTGGACCGTATGGGATGAGGAATGTTCTTGTGGACTTGAAGTAGGTTGTTCTACTAGTTCAAGTGTGGTTTCAAATTCAGGCATTTCCAAAGTATCTTCCTCTACAATCTCTTCAATCCTTCCGGGCTAATTCACCATTTTTCCCTATCTAAGCTTAATTTCCTGCAATGGCTATGGTGCAATAAAGTACATAGGAAAAGTGGGATAAGTGACCAATCTAATGTTGTGAGCAAATTGGATGGTTTTATTGTTGGGGTTAGACACTGGCTAAGCAAGAAGTTGTGTGGGACAAGGTTGATTTGGTGGGGTAGGAAACTGAAGTTGTTGTTGTTGAGATTGAGTCATTTGCTGCGGTGTGGGCTGTGGTGGATAAAAGGTCTGAGAGGGAATATTTTGTGCAGTAGGGTAAGAAAAGTTCCCCTGCCAAGGCTTCCAGGGCATTGTAATATTCCACATCTTATTTTGAGTATAAGGAACTTTAAAATGTGATTGAGACATACCTGTATGACGTGGTTGTCATGGTCTTTGAGGTGCCATTGCATAAAGTGCATTGACATCTCCCCGATTTGCTAGATATGTTGCTTTAATCTCAAGAAGTGAAGGACATTGATCAGTGAAATGCTCAGCTTCACAGATTTGGCATACCTCTATACTATCTACAAGACATTCCCTCAAGGCATGCTTCTTCCTACATTTTGAGAAGAACACAACCAGGGATTTCTCCAGTTTTTCCTTTTTCTCTTGTTTCTTCTTAGCCTACAAAATTTCTAATTGTGAAGATAAAGTGCTAAGAATATGAGTTTTAAAATTTTCATATAGATTACCCATTTCAACTTTAGTTGCTCTAGCTCCAACAACTTACTTTAAAATCTTGGAAGAAGTATCTCTTACTCCTTCTCCCACTTTAGAACTTCCTCTTGAATATCACTGTCACGACTTACACACATCATCATAAATTAACTTTGATATGTCACCTCCTCCCATTAAGTTCAAAATCTCCAGAGATTCTGGTTTGATTTCCTTGAGCAAAATTGTTCTCTTGGTGTCCTTCCTTAGTTGATTCATCCTGGATATCTGCATATTGTACTGAAATCTTTCCAACAAATCCTCGAGACTCTCCCCTTCCTTCTAAGTCATGCCATAGATTTCTTCCCCAGGGTACCTAGTTTTTCAATAATCTTGGTATTTCTTCAAGAATACCTTTTTCATGTCATCCCAGGTTGTAATGGAGTTTGAAGCCAACCCCATAAACCACCTGAGTGTTGCATCCTTCAATGTTGCAGGAAACAACTTCAGATTCTGAGCATTGGAAGAATAGTCATAGCTCCTACATAATACATTGAACTCGAACAAAAAGGCATCATGATCTTCATTGGAGACTCCATGAAAGTTAGTCAAGGCCAAGGGAGGCATATTCTTCATCTGAGTTGCTCCACCAGTCTCCCTGGTAGGAAATTCAAACATGGCCAGTTCCTCTTCATTCTCACCATAGCCTCCATCTGTATTATTAGTTCCTTATTCATGAGCCATATTGGACCAAAAAGGAGTAGGACCATTGTAAACTACAGATTCTTCAGAATCAATGGTTTGAAACTCTGTTTCTTGAATAGGATTAATGAGGATTTCCTTTTCAGGTTGACCACTGAGCAAAGATGTTGCCTTCCTTGTAAGGGGAGGTTCTAAATGGGCAACAACAGAAGATTTTCCTGCAAAAGATTTTGATGTGGAAGTAGGAATATGCTATGAGCTCTTTTGAGGACCACAAACCTCTTGTTCAGACTCTTCTTCCCTTGTTGCCTTGTGTCTTGCAGACTTCTTTTTTCTTGCCAATTCATTAGTAAATGAAGTGGTGCTCACACCACCACAAAATACATTTGTAAATATTGGGCTTTATCATCTACTATGCAAACAAATTCAAAGAAAAGCTATTTACCAAACAATCAAGACATAAATTTGGTGGATTTCTAACCTCTACAGGTGCGTAGGTTTTTCCCTTCTTCTTACCACTATGACTCCCCCAGTCCTAAAAATTTCAAACAACACAAATCATACTAAAACACTTTTGGTATTATCCCTCAGCACCTCCTCGACAATGACGCCAAAATTTTGAGTCAAACTATAGACTTATAATTTGTCAACATAAATCATCAACCCAGGGTAGGTAAGCTTCTGAGATGCTGTGCAAAATATATGCATGCTTAATACCTCGAGTGCTTACTAATCAAACCAATCAATCATACACAAAACTAATGTCTCTTTTCTGCATCCTCATTTGGCAACAAAAGGCTATGGAGTGGATTTAAACATCCCTCTACAACTTTGAGTATTGCTGATGTTGATTAGAAAAGATAAGAAATCAAGCTTACAGTAATAAAGAAATCAATTTAACAATGTAAATCAAATATTTGATTAAATGAAATGAACACATTAACACAAAAAACTTAGTCATTCAATCAATAGAACATTGCTGCTGAAATATCAAAAAGAGTACATCAGTTGTGTAAACAAATTATTATTGCATAAAGGAATTAAAACACACACACACTACAACTAAGGGAGTTGTGAGCAAAGGAGGCCCTCCCTCACTCACAACCCCTTCAAGATTAAAAGGACATGCTCAGTAGAATGGAAAAAACATAAGGTATTATATTAATCTAAAGATATTACAATTGAGTACAATTTGATGTGTGTTATTAACAAACCCAACCCAACCACTTACAATATGAAACATAATCGAATTTATACAAGTTTGAAAGCCCATATTTGGCTCAAATGAGGAAAAACTACTAAACTAAGCTATTAGTTATCAATACTGGTACAGACTATTAAAATTAGCTCTGATGAGTCTAATCCATGACTGAAAGCATGGATTAGACAAAATTCATTGCATATATAGAGTTTCTCCTCATGCGGCCAATGAGAAGGGGTCTGCAAATCTAGGTAGTTTCAATGGTGGATTTGAAACAACCAATAAGACAACATCCATGTATGACGAATTCCCCACAAAACCATGTTCTCATTTGGTTTGAAAGCGAGTGGAACACAACTAACTGCCGATTTTGTTGCAGGAAATCTACGCGGTTGTAGGAAATCTACATCTATAGGAATTTTCGAGCATCTGCAAGAAATGCGACCGCATGAGCTTTCTACGGGAAATTGTGGGACTGTTTTGAACCAAAGCGAATCTGCATAAGATTTCTAGATTAGTTGGCATGATAATTCAATAAGGAAACAACTAGCTTAAGGAATACTCAAGATTAAGGTAAAATGACACTTTTTATGTTAATTTTCATACCTCAAGCATATAACACCCTTTTGGCAAAAACCTAGATGATATAACCGAAATAAGCAAAATTAGGGGTCAAGGAGAGTTCAAAATGGGAGAGGTAAAGTCTAGGAAAGCTGTCAAAATTAGGAAAAACTTGGCCTCAATAGAAGCCACCTATTAGATTTTCAAGAGGCTGACATGGATTGCGTGTGACATCCATATCATCTCCTTAGTAGCTCGCCACGTGCCATTTCCAATAGCTCAAAGTTTTGGATGTTGTGAAGTTGCTACGCAACCTTTGTACACTTAGAAAAACAACTTTGGGTTTTTTTCTATTTTGCTTCACGATGATCATGTTCGAAGATATGCTAGTTTTTTATTTAGAAAAAGTTTGTTTTTAAAGACAAAAAAACACTTTTATGTTTTATGCTTTTAAGGAAAAGTATGTGGAAAAACAATAATTTTCCTCCTTCAATTTTGAGATCAATCCTCTGTTGGATCGAGTATGCATTGAATCTAGACATGATGTTATTCTATGTAAAACTATATATTTGGCTAATGAATATAGATAAGGTTGTTGATGTTCATCATTGTGTTGGTGTTAATTTTCCAAAATTTATGCTTGTGTTATCAATTCATGGTATAGTGCTTATGTATTGAGGGTTATCGATTCCAATGTACAATGCCTCTTATGGTATGATGTATGGATTTTTTCTATTTACTATTCATTTATTCTATTTTCTCTCTGTGTTTTATGAGTATTTTGATCTCAGTTGATCTAGAATTCAGTTTAGCTGCTCTCTTTCAACATTCTTCACGTTTCAGATGAAAATGAAATGTTATGTACTCATGCATGTTATCTTTTTTGTTTAGTCTCTCTTTCTCCTATATAATTAGCATTGTCTTATTGCAGAGGAAGAATTTGTTTTGTTTTATTTTATCTTCTCTATGCTACAACCTGTCATTGTATCCCAAGTCATTCTTAAAATCCCTTGTAATAGTTGTTGGTTTACTTGCATAATTAAATGAGTAAAAGGATAAATTGATCATGTGTTATTACCTAGCCGATCATTCACACTTCAACCAAATATCTTAAAAATTCCTTTTTTTCTAGAACTGGTCTTTGCTATAAATTTGTTCTTTAAAGTCTTTATATTTTTGAGTGATGGATACCCCTCTGGTTCAAAAATACCAGACATTCAACCCAAAGAGGTTTGTACTTACCTCTGAATTTTCTCCTTTTAGCCTAGAGGAAACTACAGAGTGTTAACACCCAGCACCATGCAAGATGCATCGAAATGTACATGAAATTCCTTATTCCAATCCGGAAAAACTAAGGTCGACGCAGTTACCATCTTCTTGTTTAGTAGATCCAGACTTTTCTGACATTCTTCATCCCATTTAAAAGTGAAATATTTCTTCAATAAGTTCTCCATTGGTACAGTTATTTGCTCATACCCCTTTAAAAACTTTCTTTAATAGTTAGTGTGTCCAAGTGTCATGTGTAGTTGTCTCATTGTTTTTGATGTTGGCAATTCACAATGGCTACTATCTTCAGGGGATCCACCAACAAACCCTGTTTGCACACAATATTCCTTAATAGTATGCCACAAGGCACACAAAATATATATTTCTTCAATTTTAGTGAAATTTGATGTTTCCTACTTGTATCGAGCATAAGCCTTAAGCTCGTAATATGCTTCTTTAATACCCCAAAGAATATCCAATCATCGAAGTAAACTTCCAATAATTTGTGTATGTACTCCTTAAATGTTGTGACTACAAATCTAGAAAATATGCCAAGCACATTCTTCAAGCCAAAATGCATCACCGTGTACTGAAATGAGCCCCACTCTATTGCAAAAGTTGTCTTATGTCCATCTTCTGATGCAATTATGATCTGATGGTAACTCGAAAAGCCATCTGTGAAAGAATAGGCCTTGTGACCTCCTACATTGTCCAATACTTCATTTGTAAATGGTGTATAGAAGGGGTCATGCTCACATTCATCATTTAGTTTCCTCATGTCAACAAAAATTATGATCTCTCCCTTAGTCTTATTTTTCTGAACTATCATGGGACTTACCCATTCAGACTCTTCGATAGGCTCAATGATCTTTCTTGCTAGCATTTTGTCTAATTCTTCCTTCACCTTTTCCTTGTATTTTGGATTTAACCTATAGGATATTTTCTTCACAGGCTTTGCATCAGGTTTCATATGGATCCTCATAACTCCTAGGTCCCTTAATATGCTCTTCATTTCTGAAAACTTTGTAGGGAATAGATCCTGGTATTCATGTAGTAGTTCTGTGATTTTACTAACTGTATATGCATCCCAATAGTCTCCAATCTTTGTGAACTTCGGATCTTCCTCTGTCCCAATATTCACTTTCTTTGTTTTTACTGGTTGTGTTATATCCAGTATTTCTAGTTCTAGTCCAACAACTTCGCGATGTCCTTCTGATTTTGGTATATCAATATTGCGTGAATCTTCATCTTCTTCGGCAGTGATATTATAACATTCCAATGCATTTTATAAATGCGTAGCCCAATCATGCTACCAAGTTAATGGAGCTTCATTCTCCAAAACCTTCGCTCTAATTACCTAAAGAGTCGATTCTATACACAAGAAATCATCGTCAAAACTGAATGTTAGTATAAACCCTTCAACCAAATCTATCTAGTGTGCAGTTCCATATCACAATTTTGTTTCAAGATACCAATTCATAGGAATCGTTTCTAGTGTGTGGATAAACCCACGTACACACTCTTGTTATGGACTTTCTTTCCAAACCGAAGTGAAATGATGAATATGCTCCCGAGGATCAACCTTACCATCATACTTTACTTCTATTTCTGTGTCTATTGAGCTAAACATGATCCACATTAATCTTCAAAATTGCTTCCATTCCATTATATTTCTTTTATGAGTACCCCATCATCTAGTAGTTGTAGCCTTCAGGGATACATTCAAAGATTGCAAGTTATGTTCTTCTAGTAGTTATGTTTCATATTCATCAAGAAACATGCTTACATCTTTGATCCCATCATAATAAGGCAGACCTCATACCTCAAAAGTGATGAAACAAAGTGATTTTGTGGTAGATACTTCATATAACCTGTTCTTCCAATTTTTCAGTTCTTCCTTGGAATCTAAAGTATAAGAATTGTCCTGCTCACAGCCCAATTTTCCATCTGTAGTGGGATTATTCCAATATTCCTCCTTATATTTTATCAGATAAATGTTGTTGAAATTTTCATCGCATTACTCATGTCAGATAGGTTTTGTATAGGCACTCCCTCTGAGGAGTATAGAGGGACAATGACCCTCATATCGTCATTTTTGAACACCATTTGTCTCTTCTTCAAATTGATTATCGCCAAATTATCAAAAGCCCAATCCAATCCAAGCGGTGCCAGATAGGGGTTTCTATCATCTACAATTTCAATCACTTCGAAGTCTACAATGGTTTGGACTCCTTCGATGTCTACTACGACGTTAGGTAACCTTCCCCATACGGAGGATCTTCTGTTGGTTAGCCATCCTCAACGGTATCAGCAACCATTGCAACTTCGGTCTTCCAATTAACTCGCAAGTTTTCTTAGCTAATATGTTGGCATTGGATCCTAAATCCAGTATTACCTAATCCATATCATATTCTTGGATCTGCGCAATTAATCTCATTTCCTTCCTCGTTCTCTTCTTGTGTCAATGTCAATTGTTCATTGCACACAAATTGCTTCGCGGTACCTATTTATTAGTGCAGGAGTCTATCAAATCCTAGAGTCCTTTGACAACCCTCTAATTCCTCAAAAAATTCATTCAAGTTTGTAAAAATGACTTCAAAATACTTGGATCTAATTCTTGCGTTGGAGTAGACACTTTGTAGCAGTCCTTCTTTGGCATTAACTTTGGTTGCGCACTAGATGTTGAAGCCACATCATCCATGAAGCTTCGCTTTGCTCCCATGAACATTTCTTTTTCCTTTTGGATATTGAACCCAAGGTCCCTTTTTGAAATATTTTTTACCCATGTCTCTTCTACTTTCTTCTTACCTTTATCATCTCTCATCACAACTCCACTCCTTGTTACAATGTTTTTGCACATTTCATACTCCCTTGGCTCAGCGGTCATCATTTGAACATTTGTTGTGGGCTGCTAGTTCCTTTTCTCCTGCATCTTCATGATAAGATGGTACATTATTATATCACATGATCAAAATATTTTTAGTAGTTGTATGTTGTAGTAGGGTTTTGACAGTCTCTTGCGAAGTGTCCTGCCTTTCCACAGTCATAACTGATAATCTGGTCGCATCCTCGACTAGCTCCTCCTCCTCCTCCTTGGAAGACTCCTTGACCAGAATGTTGGCCTAGCTCCTCGTGTGTATGTCCTTCATCTTACAGTCTATAAGCATCAGCAATGCGCTCTAACATCAAGTCATAACTAAGAAAATATCTCTCATCATGGCCTACCAATTTACAAAAGTTGCAAAACAGTTGCTTTGGGGTCTGCATTTACTTCAGTAATAAATAGAAACCTTTAGACTGATGTTTTCCTCTCATTCTACAAATATCACACCACAAAATTGATCCCGGGTTTACTGGATTAGGTGCTCCAATTTCCAAGTAATATCTAAACACAGGGCATTGATCTTTATAGTGGCACTCTACTTGACACTTGGTACACCACAGTTCTGATCTAGTTTCTTTACTTTTCTTGAGATATTGCAATTCCAAGGTCAAATTTGCTAGTTGACCATGAATTTGTTGCACTCCTGCATGAGTATCTCTGATCGGAAAGGCTTCCAACTTCATTGCAATCTCCAATGCTTCGGCTTGAGTCACTATCTTTTGTTGCGTCAAGGGTAAACTAATATGTGGTAGCAGTGCAACTATAAACCATTATTTATGTTGTTATGGGGGTATGTTAAAGCTTACTTGTCCCATTAAGATGTTGAATCATTGATCCAACACCCACACAGACTCGGTAGTCTTCTGTTTGATTTCCTTCATCTCCATAATGCACTATGATTCTAATTTCGACTTCTTGAATTTTGATACTAGCGCTTTCTTAATATTATCTAATGAAGTAGCCTAATTAGTCATAGAATACCTCATGTACCATGTCAACACTCTTTCTCACAACGTCATGATGAGTTGCTCCTTCTTTACATCTTCGTCAGTAATATGTCTTGCTTGCCATACTGCATCAGCTACAAACTAGAACTGCTTAGGATCCTTTGATCCAAGTCCTCGAATGATAGGCAACTTAATGTCATCGTCCATTTATAATCTTAGTAGGTTAGGGGGAGGGGGAGGGGGAATAGGGGGATTATGGAGAGGAGGATGGGGGGTAAGGGGAGTAGGTGGATGGGGAATCCCAAAGATGCCCTGATTTTTCTCAACTCCTAACTTCGACACACATTCAGGATGGGAGAGGAAATACCATGGGGTTGTGGGGTTACTTCATTCTTCTTCACTCTCATACCCACCAAATAAGGGACTATAATCAATCTCAATAAATTTCTTTAGTTTGTGCTCTACTCTATATTTCTCTCCATTTCACATAGACCCCGGTCCTGGTTCAGACGTGTTCTGTCTTTGTCCAAACATTAATCTGACTGCATTCATAGTACACCCTTATCACACAAAATAATTTTAATCCACAACTTCAAATAATTTAGGTACTTACCTCGCAAACCCTTGAAAAACCTTTTCTCAACTTCATTGTAAGGTACGGTCATGTCTATCGCAAATTCAGTAATAAATCCTCCCAGGATACTACCAATCCAAAAATCACCACTCTTGAGATACTGTTGTTATTATTCTTGAGTCGTTGTATCAATTCAAGGCTCCACAAGGTAGGCTCGTTGTTTTTGAAACAATTATTATGCTTAGTCAACTTTGATACCCATTCATATAGTTCATTAGCAAACTTAACAAAGAATATCTCATGTTTTTCTGTAAAGAGATACTTTTGCAACTAGGCTTCAGTCAAAAGTTGCAAATTTCTTTTTTCTTGAACTGTGAATTCCCATTCTTTATTATCTACCCAATCTTTTATTTCCTTCTTCGATTGATTCCATATCCACATCCCTCAAATAGATCTCAGTCCCAGAAACGGAACCATTTGTTGCCTCAATTGGGCTTGACTTAGGTTTGGCTTGTACTTCGCACCAACAAAACACTCAGACACTGGCCCTTTCAGCAATGACCCGTAGGCAGGTAGAAGTCTCACCTGAGGTGGCTATGGGTGGTTGCAGAACCAGGTTTCTACAACCTTGAGGGACTGGGTGGAGTGGCTCTTAACTTCAATGATCTAAACTTTAAATATCCTTCTAACATTCATAACATTACTGCACAATGTATTCTAACTAGAGACGTTGTCAGATTCATTTTAATATAAGCACCTTATAGAACAATAATAGTTGTGCTAACATCCCAATTACTTGCAATTACTTTGCATAAATAGATAGAACACAAATAATAGATTCAAATATAAAATACCTCGCCAAAACTTCTTCTTCCTTATTAAGATAGATCTTTTAGTATATACAACTTCGCGACCTCCGCACTCAGCTATAGGTGGTTTGCACACTCAACTGCAGACTCTTCGAAGGTCTCTGCACTCAGCTGCGGAGCCTTTCCTTAGAATGAAAACATAGAACAAAAGACTCAATCACTTGTGCTCTCTCTATGATGTGATCTAATTATTCATTCTCGACAAAGCATTACATGTCCCTAAATACATTACATTGCAACAAAAATCATGGTCCACATACCATGAACTCAACAAAACAATGAACTAAAACCTCGACACCTGTTACAAAATAAGGGGCTTTGACCCACCTCGAAGCCCCTAGACAATGTGTGGTAAATATAAATTCTTGGACTCCGTGCACTCCACTCCTCGAAATGTGGAGTCTTTAACCAAAACTGGACCAAGTTGGGTCGCACCCAACATGCCCCCAACACCCTCCTGTGACTCGTCCCAAGTCACTTAGATGCAATGCCCTTAATATTTGTTGCAATGTCATTGTAGATATCATTGTATTGTTGGACTATTTATGCTACCTGCTATTCCTCTCGGTGCACTTCTTCCAACAATGCCTCTATGGTTGGTCTGGCAGTGTTATGCAACACTTTTTTCTCCCATTGTCATAGCTCCCTGAGCCTTTAATCTACTACTTGCGAATGTTGGAGGGCCTCATCCTACCACAGCTAAGTCCTCTCTATCAAAATATGATATTTTCTCCAAAGATCTTCAATCTCTTTCTAGAGATTCTTCCCTTAAGTGATGCTGGTGAGCCTCTACGAGACTGGTAGGGTCTTCCCAGTTGCCAAGATCTCTTCCCACCACTTTGGCTTTGCCTATAGCTCCTCTTCATCCCTATGGATGTTTGGATCCTCCTGCATTCGTAGTATGCCCTTTTGACATAAAAGAATTTTAATCCATAGCTTCAAATAATTTAGGTACTTACCTCGCAGAGCCCTGAAAAAAATCTTCACTCAACTTTGTTGTATGATACAGTCATGTCTATTGTGAATTCAGTAATAAATTCTCCTAGGATACTATCAATCCAAAAATCAACCACTCTTAAGATACTATTGTTATTATTCTTGAGTCATTGTATCAATTCAGGGCTCCACATGGTAGGTTCATCGTTTTTGAAACAAGTCTTATGCTCGGTCAACTTTAATACCCATTCATATAGTTCATTAGGAAATGTCGTGAAGAATATCTCGTGTTCTTTTGTAAAGAGATACTTCGCAACCAAGCTTTAGTCGACAATCGCAGATTTTTGTTTTCCTAAACTACGAATTCTTTTTCTTTCTGATCTACCCAATCTTGTATTTCCTTCTTCGATGGATGCCACATCCACGTCCCTCAAATAGATCTTGGTCCTGGAAACGGAACCATATGTTGGCTCCTTTGGGCTTGACGTAAGTTCGGCTTGTACTTCACACCAACAAAACCCTCAGACACCGGAGCTTTCGGTAATGAAGTACAAGCAGGTCAAAGTCTCACCCGAGATGGCTATGGGTGATTGCAGAACCATGTTTCTACAAGCTTGAGCGATTGCATGGAGTGGCTCTTAACTTTTCTTTTTTGTACTTTAATTATCCTTCTAACATTCATAACATTAATGCGCAGTGTATTCTAACTACAGACTTTGTCACATCCATTTTAATATAAGCACATTATAGAACAATAATAATTGCGCTAACATACCAATTACTTGCCATTAGTTCACATAAACAGATAGAACACAAATAACAAATACAAATATAAAAGACCTCGCCAAATTTATTCTTCCTTATTAAGATAGATCTTCAGTACTTACAACTTCTCGACTTGTGCACCCAGTTGCAGGTTGTCTATGCACTTAGCTGCAGACTCTTCCAAGGTCTTCACACACTCAGGTACGGAGTCTTTCCTTAGACCCAAAACATAGAACAAAAGACTCGATCACTTGTGCTCTCTCTATGATATGATATAATTATTCATTCTCGATAAAGAATTACATATCCTTAAATACATTAAATTTCTATAAAAACCATGGTCCACATACATGGACTCAAAAAAATGATGAACTAAAACCCTGATACATGTTACAAAATAAGGGGCTTTGACCCACCCCGAAGCCCCTAGACAATGAGAGGTAAATAGAACTTCGTTGACTCTAGGCACTTCGCCCCTCAAAATGTGGAGTCTTTGAACAAAACTAGACCAAGTTGGGTCGCGCCCAACATTAAGCCTCTATTTTTTCATCATATGTCATAATTTTAACTTTAATATGTTCATTAGGAAGGTTTAGATGTAATTTCATATTTGTGCCTCATATTATTTATTTTTGTAGAATATTGGTCATATTATGAAGATTTGGAGGAGGAGATAATCTAGTGACTTTCTCCCTAATACAGGAGGATCAATATTGGATAATAAATAAATAAATATCATGAAATCATTGACAAATTCTGGAGCTCTAGTGATTGAGAAAATCTTGGAATGTGTTCCCTGTCATTTAATGCAAATTCCTAGTGTTGGGAACTAGCTCCACTATTTGAGGAATTTTGAAGGGGAAAGCTTCCTCTTTTCAAGGATAATGCTTCCTCGTCATTTTTTATAAGTACCAATTCGAATTTTCCTCTAGAGGCATGTATTTCTTAGTTTTCTTGTGGAGAAAAATTGTATTTTTGTAGCTCCACTTTCATTTCTAGCGGGGATGTAGTTGAATTGATTCAAATAATGAAGTTTGGTGCCATTTTTAACTTCTAAAGCTTGGTATCTTTCATAGGAATCTGAGCATCCTTGGGCTTGGCCATCCTAGGAGCCTCAAAGCCCTTTTGTATAAATTTATTTTCTTCTTTTCACTTCTTATTTACATGCATCTCTTATTCTTGTTTTTCCTATTTCTACATTTAGTATTGATGCTTCTTGTGTTGTAGGATTGGGTTAAATGACTGAAGCAAGTTATTTTAAAGGTTATTTACAGAGTCACAAGTGTGATGCATCCTTATAACAACTTTGAAAAGTCATCTTCATCATTGAGCTACTTGGATTGATTTACTAGTTCACAAATTTAGAATTTATGGAAATCCCTTGTAGCAAAATATTAGTAATTTTCTGCTATTTTTTAGAACGTGTTAATGAGATTCATTTGAGTTGATTCCACTTGGATTAGGTCATAAAAAAATTCAAGTTAATAAAAAAAATTACCCCATTTAATTTTCACTTGATTAGGTTAGTAATTTGATAGATTAACTAGATCACTAGTTTTTGAATTTCTAGTTTTTAGAGCAGTAATTTTCTACCATTTTTTAACACGTGTTAATAGGGGTATTTTGGAGTGATTCCACTTGGAATTGAGTCATAAGTCATCCTAAGTAATAAAAAAACTTGTCCCATCCCATTTCAATTTGATTTGCTTGGTCATTTAGTGAATTATCGCCTCCTGAGCAATTGTGTTTCGCTTGTAGCAATTATATTTTGCATGTAGCAACCTCCTGTAGCACATGTAAACTTGACCAGATTTGCTCCAAAAGTTTTTTTTTTTTTGTCTCTTATGCTTGAATCATGAGCCCTAGGCTCTAAATCCATGACTGGGGAAGAATAAAAACAAATTAGGGCATGCCTTTTAACAAAGTAGATTACGCCTATTTATTTACGTTCATGCTCTTAGGATTTCAATTATAAATTGTTGTTCTTGCCTAGGATTAATTTATTTTCAATGTAACATTTCCATTTCTACAATTAGTTTAGGCTTTGATTTAATTATATTCACTCCATTACATCATATCAATGAAAGAAGGACACATTTTATGCTGCACCTATATTGTCAACACCTCTTAAGTTTGTACGAATCTAGGGTTGATAATTTAAGTTGGTAGCTTTGGGAGTTGCAACATTCTTGTTGCAATACAAGGGTTCATCAATTACTGCACATTACTGCACATGACCTTCTCAAGGCTTTGTACTATATAAATCACAATGAAATGAACCATTATAATAATAAAAATATTATAATAACTATTATCACCATAATAATGATATTATAATAAACATTGTTATATATCAATTATTCATAATTATGTGTTTTTTATTGATGTGATTGAAACAAATCAACAAATAGGAATATCACACAAAAATGATAATGGTACAATGGTTCTCATGAGATGCATTTATTAATTGGGTTAATTAATTAATTGATAACGACCATCGTGCAAGAGAAGGAGTGTTCAAGAGGATGCGTGTGCGGGAGAATGTGTTTGTTTTGAACCTCTGCACTTCCACCTCTACATTAAGTGTGAACTCTTGGCCCTGGACTTGCCTTTGAAAACTACAAGGCAATTTGGGTATACATTATGGCACCCACAACATGAGAATTACTCGAATCTTTTGAATACACTATAATTCATGTGAAAGACGACGTAGACGAGGAGAGATCAATATGTTGGTAGATCAACAGAGGAATGCTAACCCAAAAAAATGAAAATATAGAATGTTATGTCGATTTAAGATGTTATAAAAGTGTGTGTATTTTTGGCTATGAGAAGTTATTAAAAGCTATATCTTAAGGTATAGCTGATGTTTTTGGTTTTGAAAAGTTATTAAAAACTATATCTAAAGGTATAGTTGATTATCATATAAGAAGAATAAATGTGCATAGTTTGTATTAGACACCCATAGTTCTTCATGCAATGGTTAACTATACAACACGACATCCATGTTGGCACCCTCGGTGGCATATTGGCACCCTAGCTGGCACCTTGGCCCACCACGCTTCTGGTGTGAATTTGACAGGTCAGGGTAGGGACCGTATATTGGGTGGGAACCTTCGTGTTATCCACCAGATCAGTGTCACCCAACTCCTGTCTTTTATGAGCAAATCAAGTGGTCAGACCCAACTTGAGGTCGAGGTCGAAATTTTCCTTATTTACTGAGCCTTTATCTCAACAAAACCCCTTAATTTCGACTACTAGCAGATCCCACCGTATTTGGTCCTTTTGGTCTATGGGAAAAATGAGAGGGTTGTGCATTATAATATGATCTTGGTCCATGGATTCTACAACACAAATTGATGGACGTTGATCAATTTTTCTTTGAAGGCTCACAAATGAACAAATAGAAATATGACGCTAAAAGCATAATAGTGTTGAAATATTATTTTCAACTGTAGGGCCAGTCCTTTGCCATACCCCTGTACTGATGAATCAATAACCATACCTCTGCATTGATGAATCTGCCATTAAACAGCCGCAACTCCAGTCCTTTCCTGAATCAGTGATTACACAACAATTTATTATGGAATGGTGGTCACTCACGGAATGATGTTAATTTATTGCTGTGGTTGGTAAATGTAGGTAGGATTTTAAATTATTTTTTTTTAATTCACAGGTGTAGTTTTGTTCTTACGACACAAGAAAAATGTTAAGTTCAGTTTTTTGTCGAATCTGAAAATGTAATGTAAATACAGCAGTGTGTGTAAAAAAATATTTGAACAGAGATAGATTTCTCTTTGTAATGCACAACGGCGCAGAATTTTTTTTGATGTACGCAGCAGCGTGAATGTATGAATGAAATTTACACACAACAGTGTAAAATGTTTCAAGGAAGAAACAGAGTGTTACAGCAGCATTTTGAACAGAAACAGAGTGTTACAGCAGCGTTAATTCTGAGCAGAAACAGAGTGTTTTGTAGATGTAAAGGAGTGTAGACACAGCAGTGCAAAGTGCAAACGCAGCAGTGAAAAACAACGTGTTGATTTTTCAGAGGAGACAAAGTATTTTGTTTTCTGTAATGTACAGCAGTGCAGACACAAAAATGTAATTTCTGTTTACAGCGTGAAGTTTTTTTTTAGTTTTTGAATTGTCTTTAAAGTAGTCTTGTAGAAATCCCTGTGTTAGAGAAAGTATTGTAAATGAATACAATTTCCCTTTTTGTTGTGCACTGTTGAAATTCAGTTTTCAAAAAAAAAAATTGTGTTGCTGCAACACCAAACTACGTTGCTGCAACACCAAACTGCGTTGCTGAAACACTGTTTCTAGCAAACGATTTTCAATTTTCTGAGTTAAAAACATGGTTAAAACAGAGCATTTTTTTTACTGTCTGTTATGGAATTATCGTAAATTCCCAACATGGTATCGGAGCTAGTCTAGGCTCTTTGAAGTGTCAAAGAAGCTGAAGGAAGGGTTTATTGCGGTAGCAGCTTCACCAGCAGAGTGAAGACTCAGCCAAGAAAGAATAAAAGGTATTTCTCAAGAATTTTTTTTTTTGTTGTTGAAGACAGTCAATGTTTTTTTTTACAGTCAAGTATTGAAAGAATGGCTAGCACCAGCGTGGGTATGTTTAATACTCAGCTCCCACAGTTCAATGGGAAAAACTATGACTATTGGGCCATAACCATGAAGGTTGTATTTGCCTCACAAGATTTATGGGAATTTGTTGAATATGGATTTGAAGAGCCAGCAAATGAAGAAGAGTTTAATGGATTAACTCAGGCATAAAAAGAGCTGTTGAAGAGCAATAAGAAGAAGGATTCAAAAGCCCTTGTATTCTTATATCAAGCAGTGCATGAGAGTGTGTTTCCAAGGATAGAAACAACCAAGACATCCAGAGAAGCATGGCAAACTCTCAAGACAGCCTATCAAGGCATGGAGAGAGTGAAGACATCAAAACTACAGTTGCTGAGGAAAGATTTTGAGAACCTGCTCATGAAGGAGTCAGACAATATTGACTCATCCTTCACACAAGCAATTGGTCTGGTCACACAGATAAGGTCTCATGGAGAAACTCTTGAAGAAAGCAGGATTGTGGAGAAACTATTGAGGGTCCTACCCTCAAAGTTTGATGTGATTGTCAGCACCATAGAAGAGACAAAGGATCTCTCAAACTTTTCAGTTGATGAACTCCATGCATCACTGATAACACATGAGCAAAGGTTGAGTAGAAATGAAAACTGATCTCTAGATAAAGCCTTCAAGACCCAAATGTCTTTTGGAAGAGGAAGAGGTCAAGGCAGAGGAAACAAGAAAGGAAGAGGTAGAAGCCAAAACAGAGGTGGAAGGAGCAGCCCAGCGAATGCTCAAGGAAGAGGCAGCAATCCAAACCAGAACCAAGGCCATGGCAGCAGCCAACAAAGTGGACAACATCATGCTCAAGGACAAAGGTATGAAAAATCCAATGTCCAATGTTATTATTGTAAAAAATATGGGCACTATACCAGTGAATGTAGGAAGAAGCAGCATGATATGAACAATAGGTCTAATGTAAATATCACTAGAGAAAATACCAGCCAAGATAATGTATTGTTAGCTTGTAATATGATTGAAACAAACAATGAGGATATATGGTTTCTAGATTCCGGTTGCAGTAACCATATGACAGGAAAATTAGCCCTGTTTTTTGCTTTAGATCAAAGTGTGAAATCACAAGTCACACTTGGGATTGATAGCAAAATCTATGTTATGGGAAAAAAAGTTAAAATATTTACAAAGAAAGGAGAAAGGGAAACCATAGCAGATGTCTATTATGTTCCTGGAATAAGGTGTAACCTCTTGAGTATTGGACAGCTTGTTCAAAAGGGTTACAATGTTTTCTTTGAGAATGATGTATGCACCATCATGGACAGAGCACCCAGCAAGCGATGCATTGTTGAAGTGAAGATGACAAGGAACAGAATGTTCCCTCTTAGAATAAGAGCAGATTTGAAAAACAAAGAAGTAATTGCAGCAGTTATCCAAGAGGCTTTCCAAAGCGTGCCAAAGGATGAAAATTGGTTGTGGCATTTGAGATTTGGACATCTCAACTTTGGAGGTCTTAATTTTTTGAGTAGAAAAGGAATGGTAAGAGGTTTACCATTGATAGAAAAGCCAGACAACCTTTGTGAAGGCTACATATTGGGGAAACAACACAGAGAAAGTTTTCCAACCGGGAAAAGCATAAGGGCAAAGGCACCCTTAGAAATTGTCCACTCAGATTTATGTGGATCGACGCAAGCTCCATCACTTGCAGGCAGCCAATATTTTCTAACATTTATTAATGACTTTACCAGAAAGACTTGGGTTTATTTCTTGAAGAATAAGAGTGAAGTGTTTGAAAAATTTCAAAATTTCAAAGCACTTGTGGAAAATCAGAGTGGGCTGCGCATCAAAGTTTTGAGAACAGACAGAGGAGGTGAGTATATCTCCAAAGAATTCCTGCAGTTTTGCGGAGAAAATGGAATTCACAAGCAATTTACAGCCAGCTATACCCCGCAGCAAAATGGAGTTGCTGAAAGGAAAAACAGAACAATCATGGATATGGCGAGGAGCATGTTGAAGGCAAAGCATTTGCCAAATGATTATTGGGTTGAAGCTGTACACTATGCAGTATATATTTTGAATAGGTGTCCTACAAAAGCAGTGATGAATAAAGTGCCAGAAGAAGCATGGAGTGGGAGAAAGCAAGGAGTCGCCCACATGAAAGTTTTTGGTTGTGTAGCTTATGCACACATTCCAGATCAGCTAAGGAAGAAATTGGACAGCGAAGGGGAGAAATGTATTTTCATTGGATACATTGAGGAATCCAAAGCTTATAGGTTGTATATCCCATCCACCAGGAAGTTTTTTGTGAGCGGAGATGTTCAATTTATTGAGGAGGAAGCTTGGGATGGAAGCATAGAGAAAACATTGAATGTTAAAAACTGTTTGTCTCATGATGAAGATGATGAGGAGATGGCTGAAATACATCCCCAAACAGCAGTGCCAACACAAGGACAACAAGAAACACCTTTAAGGATAAATGAGAGTGCTTCTCCAAGCACACCACAAGGAGGAGATTCAAGTGCATCTTCAAGCACTTGCACACCAAATGAAAGAGGTAAAAAGTTTAGAAACTTAAGTGACATTTATGATGAAGGAATGAATTCCTTATTTGCCTTGTATTGTCATGTTGATGATCCTATTCATTTCGAAGATGCAATTAAAAATAAGAAATGGATAGAAGCTATGGATGAGGAAATAAATGCCATAGAAAGAAACAAGACATGGGATTTGGTTGAGCTACCAAAAGGTAAAGAAGTCATTGGAGTTAAATGGGTCTACAAGACCAAGAGCAATGCTGAAGGCAAAATAGAAAGACACAAGGCAAGGCTAGTTGTCAAAGGATGCAAACAACAGTATGGGAGAGATTATGAGGAGACTTTCGCACCGGTTGCTAGAAAGGAAACCGTGAGAGCAGTGCTCTCCATAGCAGCACAAAACAACTAGAAAGTTTACCAAATGGACGTGAAATCAGCATTCCTAAATGGAGTGTTAATGGAAGAGGTTTACATTGAACAACCTCTAGGCTATGTGAAGAAAGACCAAGAGCACAAAGTGTGCAGATTGAAGAAAGCTCTTTACGGGCTGAAGCAAGCACCAAGAGCATGGTACAGTAGGATAGATTCCTATCTACTGGAAAATGAATTTGACAAATGTGAGGGAGAACCCACCGTCTACATCAAAGAAAATGATAGTAAGATTTTAATTGTAGTGTTGTATGTTGATGATGTGATTTTTACAGGTAATGATGACTACCTCATTGAAAATTTTAAATCAGTCATGAAAAAAGAATTTGAGATGACTGACATGGGTTTGCTGAGATACTTCTTAGGAATAGAAGTAGATCAAAATGAAAATGGAATTTTTATATCTCAAGCAAGATATGTAAATGAAGTGTTGGAAAGATTCCACATGCAAGAGTGCAAGGCAGCAATCACTGCCACAGAAATGGGATTAAAACTCAGCAAAGAGGACAGCAGCAAGGATTTTGATCCTAGTCTGTACAAGAACATAGTTGGCAGCCTCATGTATTTGACTGCAACTAGGCCAGATATAATGTATGCTATTAGTCTAATTTCTAGATTCATGGAGAGACCAAAAGAAGCACATTGGCAGGCAGCAAAAAGGATTCTGAGGTATGTTAAAGGTACTAAAAGGTTTGGGATTTTATATACTGTCTCAGAATGTTCAGATTTAGTTGGATACACTGACAGTGATTGGGCTGGAAGTGTAGATGACCGGAAAAGCACATTCGGCTATGTTTTTCACATGAGTTCAGGAGCCATTTCATGGGCTTCCAAGAAACAGCCAATTGTGGCATTGTCCACAGCAGAAGCAGAGTACATGGCAGCTACAACAGCAGCATGTCAAGCAATTTGGATGAGAAGGATGTTAAGGAGCTTAGGCCAAGAGCAGGCAAAAGGAACTGTGATTTATTGTGACAACGGTTCTGCTATTGCATTATCCAAAAATTATGTGTTTCATAAGAGAACGAAACACATTGACACAAGGTTTCATTATATCAGAGAGTTGGTAAATAATGGAGAAATTGTCCATTGCAAAACTCAGGAGCAGGTTGCAGACATTTTAACCAAGCCTTTGGGACAGAAAAGTTTTGAGTTTTTGAGGAAATTTTTGGGTATGACTGATAACCCAGCAGTTGAAAGTAAAGGGGAGTGTTGAAATATTATTTTCAACTACAGGGCCAGTCCTTTGCCATACCCCTGTACTGATGAATCAACATCCATACCTCTGCATTGATTAATCTACCATTAAACAGCCGCAGCTCCAGTCCTTTCCTGAATCAGCGATTACACATCAATTTATTACGGAATGGTGGTCACTCATGGAATGATGGTAATTTATTGTTGTGGTTGGTAAATGTAGGTAGGATTTTAATTTTATTTTTTTTAATTCACAGGTGTAGTTTTGTTCTTATGGCACAAGAAAAATGTTAAGTTCAGTTTTTTGTGGAATCTGAAAAGGCAATGTAAACACAGCAGTGTGTGTAAAAAAAAAAAAATTGAACAGAGATAGAGTTCTCTTTGTAATGCACAACATTGCAGAAGTTTTTTTTTTATGTATGCAGCAGCGTGAATGTACGAATGAAACTTACACAGCAATTTAAAATGTTTCAAGGAAGAAACAGAGTGTTACAGCAACGTTCTGAACAGAAACAAAGTGTTACAGCAGCGTTAATTCTGAGCAGAAACAGAGTGTTTTGTAGATGCACAGGAATGCAGACACAACATTGAAAAGCAGTGTGTTGATTTTTCAGAGGAGACAGAGTATTTTGTTTTCTGTAATGTACAGCAGTGCAGACACAGTAATGTAATTTCTGTTTACAGCGTGAAGTTTTTTTTAAGTTTTTGAACTATCTTTAAAGTAGTCTTATAGAAATGCCTCTCTTAGAGGAAGTATTGTAAATGAATACAATTTCCCTTTTGTTGTGCATTGTTGAAATTCAGTTTTCAAAAAAAAAATTTGTGTTACTGCAACACCAAACTACGTTGCTGCAACACCAAACTGTGTCGCTGAAACACCGTTTCAAGCAAACGATTTTCAGTTTTCTGAGTTAAAAACAGAGTGTTAAAAGAGAGCATTTTTTTTACGGTATGTTATGGAATTATCATAAATTCCCAACAGGTTGTGCTTGCTCCTTTCGCCTTCTTCATTGAAAGGTAACGATATTCTATTAACAACATCTGCACTCAATATTCTACCACGTAATCAGCTCATCAGTTAACATGTTACAATTAATTGCAGGAAAGTGAGACCGAAACTCACTTTTCCCATATTTTGCCAGATTTTCGTATTGGGTGTATTGGGTTTGTTGGGGTATGTACCATTTCATAATTCCAGGCCTCTCGCTTCTCTTTAAAGTATCATCTTCCATTCTATTTCTGATCGAGTGAATGAAAATTTTTGGCGAGTATTTTAATTTAAATATGGAGCATTCTTAATGCGTCTCTGTAGGCCTGTAATCGACCAGAACTTCTACTTCATGGGTTTGAAATTAACATCTTCAACATATGTGTCTGCACTAAGTAATGTTCTTCCAGCTATGACTTTAGTGATGGCTCTTCTATTCAGGTAATCAAATCACAATGTTCACTTCAAGTCATATTTTCTAGGGTTACTCCTTGTCATCAATTGCCTTATTCTATGACCTTGATGGAAAATCTATATGGTCATAGGATGGAGAGAGTTAACATCAAAAAGCTACGCAGTCAAGCAAAGATAGTGGGAACGATCGTTTCCGTCGGGGGAGCAATGCTGATGACATTATACAAAGGTCCTACTGTTCCAATGCTTGTGCTTGCTCCTTTCGCCTTCTTCATTGAAAGGTAAGGGTATTCTATTAACAACATCTGCACTCAATATTGTACCACGTAATCAGCTCATCAGTTAACATGTTACAATTAATTGCAAGAAAGTGCGACCGAAACTCACTTTTCCCATATTCTGCCAGATTTTCGTATTGGGTTTGTTGGGGTATGTACCATTTCATAATTCCAGGCCTCTCGCTTCTCTTTAAAGTATCATCTTCCATTCTATTTCTGATCGAGTGAATGAAAATTTTTGGCTAGTATTTTAATTTAAATATGGAGCATTCTTAATGCATCTCTGCAGGCCTGTAATCGACCAGAACTTCTACTTCATGGGTTTGAAATTAACATCTTCAACATATGTGTCTGCACTAAGTAATGTTCTTCCAGCTATGACTTTAGTGATGGCTCTTCTATTCAGGTAATCAAATCACAATGTTCACTTCAAGTCATATTTTCTAGGGTTACTCCTTGTCATCAATTGCCTTATTATATGACCTTGATGGAAAATCTATATTGTCGTAGGATTGAGAGAGTTAACATCCAAAAGCTACGCAGTCAAGCAAAGATAGTGGGAACGATCGTTTCCGTCAGGGGAGCAATGCTGATGACATTATACAAAGGTCCTACTGCTCCCATGCTTTGGTCTGCACATCATCAATCCCACCAGACAGCTTCAAGTGGAATGTCAGCAGCTTCTGACATTGACAATAAAAATTGGATAATGCGTTCCGTTCTGATAATTGCGGCCACTCTTTCTTGGTCATCCCTGTTCATCCTGCAGGTGATTATCTTTTGTTTTTAATGTTTGCGCCCGCCCCATGCCCACGAACCCGCCACCCTCCCCCCTCCCCCACACACACCCACACACACAATATATATATATATATATATAATCATGTTTCAATAATTTGAAACTACACTATTTTGAATGTGCAGGCCGCAGTACTGAAGAAAATTTCTACTCAACTATCCCTTACAACCTTAATATGTTTACTGGGAACATTACAGGCAACAGTTCTCAGCTTAGCTGTTGTAAGTGATTCTTCCAAGTGGGCTTTAGGATGGGACATCAACCTTCTCACTGCAGTCTACACTGTAAGTTTTCCTCTTTCCTTCAACGAGAGGGAAACTTTATGATGGCCTCCCGCCTTTCCCAACGCAACCTTAGGTGACAAGACTTGGCGCATTCAATATGACAGCCGTTTGACTTTAATGCTGGTGTACGCTCTCCTGATATTTTATTGGGGTACTGACTTGTAGCGCCGGTTAGGGTTTTCCACCTGCCGGTTTCCCTTATACGGTCATTCGTCTTTTGTCAACCCCAGACCCACTCGATTGCCATTTTCACTTTTTCACTGTGCCGAACTTTAGCTCTGCTCTGTGGGCTTTTTCGCACCTCCGCCGTTCTGATTCCAACTCCGCGTTCGATGGATATTTTCGGTCCTCCGCCACTTTGGAGGTAGGATTACAACGACTATGAAGGCACCGTCCGCTCCTGCACATTATTAATCTTTTGGCTTGCTGTTTGTTAAGTAGTCTCTGTCATTTAAATGTCGTTTTCTCGCTGGTTAATTTGTGGGTTTGTTCTGTGACAGGGTCCCAGCCAATCTATTTCGCTTCGGCTCTACCGCTAAGGTAAACTATGGTTCCCTGCTAAACTTGTTTGCCATTCCTCCTTCAGACCCTAACGCCCTCGCTCCTTGTCTTCAGGGGTATAGTGATTGTTTCGTTTTTCGATGCTGCCTCCTCAACTCCAGGTGAGGTTCCGCGTTCCAGCTCTCGTTCGTTTGTTGTTTTTTTTTAATGGTTATTTTGTGATTGTAATAGTATTAATCTGCCCCGTTCCGTTTGCAGGTTGCTCGAGGTAGCTGGTCTCCGTAGCTTGACGCTCTCTGCAGTCTCTGGCAATCGTTCGAACTCTTCCAGCCCTCTTCTACGGGTAGGGTCTTTCCGTATTAGCTTGACTGTAACTCTGTAGAGGTTCTGAGGCTTCGTTTTCTTTAATAGTTTGTCACCTGAGCGGTGAATAAAAGTGCTTCACTCGACTGTGTAACTATTCTGTTGTTCTGTACATTTGTCTTCGTTATCGAAACGCTCGTTTGTTAATTCTGGTGTATGGTTAATTTGAAACCCTTGCTCTGTAATGTTGGTAGTTGGGTGCTCGAAACCCTCGACCTGTAATGTTGGCTTGGTTATTTGAAACCCTCGTTTCGCACCGACTCTGTTCGGGTGTTTCCCGTTGTGTTAACTCTTTAACTCTGCTTAATTGTATCGTTCTGTTGGTTGGAAATTCTGTTTTGAAGCTCTGTTTCGAATGAGCTTTTCTAATGGAGCGTGAGACGCTCAGGACTGTAGTTTACTTTGATTATGACAGTTAATGAAATGATACAATTTTGTTTTGAGTTTTTCCACTCCAGCATTTACTTTTATCGTAAATAACATGAGGGTTTGTATGGTGTTACCTGATTGGTAGTATGCGTTCGCAAATTCTCGTTTTCTTTTATCTGGAAGTGATCTTCGCAGCAGCGTCCTGCTCTTCCTGTGAATGCTTGCTGTCTTTGTTATTTCAACTTAATTAGTTACACATAATACATATATTGATGCATGAAATTAATTTGTACAGTGGTGATTCATTTGATAAAAAAAAAAGGTTTTTTATTTCAAATGACTGTATATTTTGTTTCTCTATTTGAGGAATCCCTTTACACTGTTTTTGTTTTTCCTTTTAATCTCTCGGAGGCACAACTGTTCTGCTGTTCAGGTTGAACTGCCCCAACAGAATTGGGTAACTGTCCATCAATTTCTTTTACAAGGCTGTTGGTTACCATTAACTGTTCCTAACTAACACAATTCATAAAAATGCTAATTTACTGTTAACCTATTTTACTGTTACTAATTCCTAATTAAAAAGAAACAGTTCACAATTGTAATTGTCATGGTCCTAACGACCTTTTGGAAAATAAAACAAATTATAAAAGAAAAGTAAAATAACTCACAAGTCTAACACCTGTCCAGCTATGCATGTATGATTGTTTGTTCTTGTCTCTCCACGAGACCGTCAACCACCTTCTGTCTCCTCGGAACTGGATGGTCCTGCATCACTTTAAGTGTTTCCTTTAAAGTTTGAATTAAAAAATTGGAGATCGGCATATGAAGGTAAATTACAGAGAACATCATTTGATATTTTTCGGCGCAGGGAGTGATGACGTCAGCAATTGCATATTACTCACAAGGTTTATGCATGCGCTTAAAGGGACCTGTATCTGCCACAGCATTTAGTCCGTTCAGTGTGATAATCGTTGCAATTAAGGGGTCTATCATTCTCTCTGAGAAGATTTTCTTGGGCAGGTTCGTTTTGGAATTCCTTTTCAACCCACTAAATTGAATTCGAGATTAATAGTGTAAGCAAATAGGAAGGTTCAAGGCTCTAACTGCACTTATTAATTGAATAGTGTGTGGTGGGAGGAGTTATGATCGCAATAGGAGTATACGCTGTTCTCTGGGGAAAGGAAAGGTGAAAGATAGCAAGATCTCAACCGATAAAAATGACTCCGAAGAGCTTTCAACACGCTAATTTGCTTCCAACACGCTAATGTAGAAGTTGCTTCGAACACACTAATTTGTGAAGGACGTGAAGCTCAACAATTCCATGGTGGAGATAGGGCCATAATTTCTATCACTAAAAAGAATAATGCCAAAATGTGAGCATCGAAATGGACGTCCGAAGAGACTTGGAGTTCCCATGCTCGTCCTCACCATGTATTCCAACAAACAGCTTTTCAAAGAAAAATAGGATCAATGTTTTCTTTTTAGCGTTGTATTAGTTTGTTTGGTTTACCCCTCTGAAAGCGGATTCAATATTACCGTTTTCATCGTTGTCTGAGATGGAAGTGAGATGGAAGCGAGATGTGTTTATACGACTGTCAGCGAATGAAATGAAATAGCTTATCTGTTAGTCATGGTGTTGTGTACGGAAATTGACTAAACTAGGATTTGGTAAACTTATGATTCTTAAGTCATTCGCTTTTTAAATAATCAGATATGTGCAAAATGCTAGTATGTAATATATATATATATATGTGCGCGCGCGCAAAATGTTAATATATATGGTTACAATATGTCATATTGTAATATATATATATATATGGGGGTTACAATATGTCATATTGTATAATATATATGTCTGTGCGTGTGGGGTTACAATATGTCATACAACTTGTAGAATATGCCTATGTGTTCAAAGATGTCAGAGTCAAATATAGGATGATTTCACCTTAGATGTCGCCTTCCAACATGTAAATGACTTAGTTGGAGATCATGTAAATATATTTTATGCAGATAATTTTCTATTTTTCTGTTACTTATTGTCAAAGGTTAAACTTATAAATATATATATATATAATATATATATAATATTTATAATTATAATAATATTATTATTCAAATTAAAATCACTTTCAAATATTTAATATTTTGAAATTATTAAATCTATATACAAATAAAATATTTTATAAAATAATATTTATAATATTATTTTTATAAAACATTTTATTTTTTTATTGTAATATAATTTAAATTTAAATGTTTGATTTTTAAGTTGTAGGTTCAAGTTTATATGCAATTACAATATCACATCTCCTTAAGTTTTTTATTTTATAGTGATTTAATTTCACTTAAAACCCTTAGTGAAATATTTCAAAACTTTTATATAACTAAAACAACTATTTTTTACAATTTTCTATGCTAGTTTCTATACCAATAAAATTTCTCTTTTTCTTATATATGTTTGTATTTTCGTTGGCTGGCCTATATCCTTATAATTATTATTTGTCATAAATGTTATATTTTTCATGTCTAAATATACTGTATTGAGCCTGCGGTAGTCTAGAGGAATAATTCTTCTCTTTTTCAATTGGAAAATATACATTAAACCTTTAACAATATGAAACTAATTATTTAAAAGTATATTTTATATCATATTAATATTAATTTCAAAATTTTATTTTATAATATTAATTTTTATAATTAAAAACATAAATTTTTTTAATTAACTCTTACTATATAAATCAGTCTAGACCTATCTTAACATAGGATTTATCAAGCATCCAGAGGGATCACTCGAGGTGCAAACCTATTTTTTGAGTGCAAAACTTTAGGTTTTTTGAGTGCGAAACTTGAGGAAAGGTTTGCACCTCTCCGGGCTTTATAAATCCGGTGTTAAGATGGAACTAGGCTAGTTATGAACAGGACAATCATGGAGCGTGCAAGGTGCATGAGATTGCATGCAGGATTGATTGCCTTTACAATTTTGGGTAGATGTTGTAGACACCACTGTTTATCTAATAAACAAAGGGCCTTCAAATTCCTTGGATGGTGGTATTCCAGAGGAGGCATGGACAGGTAAAATGGTAAACTACTCATTTTTAAAGACTTTTGGTTGTGAAGCCTTTGTCCACATTAACAAAGAAAATAGAACAAAGCTTGAGGCAAAATAAAAGAAATGTACCTTTATTGGATATGATTTTGATTATTGCTTATATGATTATGAAAATCACAAAATCATTAGGAGCAGAGATGTAATATTAAATGAAAAGGTCTTGTATAAAGATTAGCTACGGGAAAATAAATAGGAAAAAGAAAACAGAGAATAGACAGTGCTTGATGAGATTACAGAAAAAGTGATGGTGCCTGAAAATCATAATGATCATGATCAACAGCCAGAACAACAACCACAATAGCAACAAGCACTTCAAACACCTGAAAGTGGTGTTAGAATATCTACCAGGATAAGTAGACCCCTTGAACGATACTCTCCTTCATTATATTATGTATTGTTGACTAATTCTAGTGAACCAGAATGTTATGAAGAAGCAGTGCAGGTAGAAACCAAGAAGAAGTGGGAGCAAGCCATGAAAGAAGAGATGGACTCCTTAGCACATAACTAGACTTGTGGTGAAGGGGTTTGCACAGAAGAAAGGTATTGATTTTGATGAAATATTTTCTCGTGTTGTTAAAATGACTTCAATAAGAACTATTTTAAGTCTAGTAGCAGTTGAAGATTTGCATCTTGAGTAGTTAGATGTAAAGACAGTCTTTCTCGATGGGGATTTGGAGGAAGAGATATATATCCAGCAACCACAAGGATATGAGGTAAAAGGGAAGGAGAAACTAGTGTGCAGATCGAAAAAGAGCTTGTATGGCTTAAAACGGGCTCCAAGGCAGTGGTATCTAAAATTTGATAGGTTTATGTCTGAACAAGGTTATGCTAGGTGTCACTCTGATCATTGTGTTTATCTCAAAAGGAAAAATGATGGCAGCTATATTATATTGTTATTGTATGTAGATGACATGCTTGTTGCACTTTCTAACATGCAGGAAATAAATGTGCTCAAAAGGAAATTGGCAAGCTCATTTGCAATGAAAGATTTGGGTGCTGCAAAACAAATCTTTGGTATGATAATAACTAGAGACACAAAGAATCGAAAATTAACATTGTCTCAAAGTGAGTACATAGAAAAGGTGTTGAAAAGATTTAATATGCAGAATCAAAAACCAGTTAGTATACCATTGGCTAGCCATTTCAAATTAAGTAAGGAGGTGTGTCCTGAGACTCAGAAAGAAATGGCTCATATATCTAAAGTTGCATATGCATCAGCAGTTGGAAGCTTAATGTATGCAATGGTTTGCACAAGGCCTGATATTGAAAATGCAGTGGGAGTTGTAAGCGGGTACATGAACAATCCAAGAAGAGAACATTGGATGGCGGTGAAGTGGATTCTCGGGTATTTGAGAGGTACCACAAATCAAGCATTATGCTTTGGTGGTTCAAACATTGTTCTACAGGGATATGTTGATGCAAATCTGGCAGGTGACAGAGATAACAAGAGGAGCACTACAGGATATGTATTTACTATAGGTGGAACAACTGTCAATTGGGTTTCAAAAATCCGAAGTGTTGTTGCACTTTCAACAACAGAAGCAAAGAATGTTGCTACTACATAGGCTAGTAAAGAAATTATTTGGTTACAAAGGTTTCTGGATGAATTGGCCAAGAAGCAGGAGCTGGGAAGGTTATATAGTGATAGCAATAGTGCCATGCATCTTGCAAAGAACTTTGCATTTCATTCCAAGACTAAGCATATACAGCTCAAGTACCATTCCATATGGTCAACGTTGGAAGATGGACAGTTGAAGCTGGAAAAGATACACACTAGCCAGAATCTTGCAAATATGTTAACAAAAGTTGTAACCAGGGAGACACTGAGAATCTTCTCAGTTTCAATTGGTCTTCAAGTATGATGTAGAAGATGAGAAATGACTGGGTCCAAAGAGGAGCCATTGTCTAGGAAATGAAGCAGCGGTGGAGTTGCTATAATCAGTCTCCTAGTGGAAGATTGTTAGGTGTGGAACCTGATTATCTTCTGTATTCAAAGGTCTCAGTCGGATGTATGCCCCAGGAAGATTGTACACCCCTCCACGCCGGGGGGAGGGGTGCGGGGGGACTTGTTCCCCCCCGCGGGGGTTCAGGGGGACCGATCCCCCCCAGCTGGGGGATCCGGGGGCCAGTGGTCTCTCGGCAGAGGCTTGGGGGCAATGCCGTTGAAGATAAAAACAGATGTAAAATTTCCTTGTAAAAGTCTAGTAATTTCTAGTCAATCTGGGCCGTTCATTAGGCAGATGATCTGATAGTAGAAGTTGTATTTAATTTAGGGTTTTTTTCCCTAGAAGGCAACCCATCACTAGATATGAGGGAATTGTATTGCGTCTATCATATCTATATTTTGAGTGAAGAAAAGATAGGAGATTGAGAGAAAAGAGGGAGTTACAATGGATCTGTTGTAGGTTGTATCCCTTCAGTTTGCTGGATAACATAATAAAAGAAGGATTGGCTGTCTTTTCGTGGACGTAGCCAAAACTGGGTGAACCACGTATATTTGTGTCTCTCTTGTTTTATGCATTTTCTTTGTCTATATTTCTAAAAATATTTTCTGTGTTCCATTGCTCTGTAATATATATAACCTTCTAACATGCACATCTGACATGTCCCATCCTTTTTTGGAAAAATGATTATGCGTTACCCACATGGTGATGTACTCGATTGAATGACACCTTGTTCTAGTAGCTACTACAACTATTTCCTCACGTCACTTACTTCTATAGCAAACTACCTATACAACCCAATGTTTGGTAATAAGGATCTAGAAATAGCTAGATTTCATGGTCAACTTCCCTCTTAGGTGGCAACCGTTTATGATTTAGGAACACATCCCTTTATTATCTTACAAACTCTTCCAATTTTTTTTTCTTAGTACACCCCTCTAGGGATGCCTTTCCTCTTAAGGACACTTCTATAGAAAAAATTTCTCTTAAAAATAATAATACATACTTCTTGTTCAAAGTGATCAATTCCTTTGCTTGGTTGGCACTTACATAAGAAACTTTTGACATGTCTTTTTGTGCATTAATGGTGAATGATTTTCCATCCTTAACAAGATGGCACTAGTTGGCTATTGGTATGAGTATTTCATCGCACATGTACATGTAGGTGCTCCCAAACACAACTCCACATATATCAAGGGTAACCACATCTACCACTACCTCATCAATAAAATCAACACTGATAAAAAATCTATTTTTTCACAGTTTCATTACATTCAAGTCTCCATCCTTATTTACCCATCCAAATAAATATGGGCTTGGCTGATTATGAGATTGAAACCAAAATTCTTTGCCATCTCTTCTGCAATGAAATTTTCATGTGGTCCTGAGTTAAATACAACATCAATCTTGGTCATTTCTTTCTCTTCCTATTTTTAAAGGCCACATAGATTCACATAATTGTGCACTGGCATATAGACAATCTTGTCATCCAGAACCAAGCTTCTTCCAACTTGGTTTCTCTTAAAGGTTGGACTTTGGGAAAGCTTGGAGCTTCATTGTATACACATTTCAGCAGTTTGGCTAAGGAATAGACCAGGGTTTGCAGCACTTTATGGGATTCATGTGGCATCTTGCTTTGGTATTGTGTTTCCTTCTATAATTGTAAGTTTACATGTGTTTTATGTATGCCATCATCTCTCTTTGCTTCATATTAACTAAATCAAACAAGATTATAGGTAGAATTCATTGATTTACAATGCTCTACCTAGGGTTTGTTTACTTATTTATGTTTTCAACTGTTTGAAGAGGATCCCTGAGATTTTCTTGGCCTCTTCAACTCCTCACCTGTATAAAGCTCTCCATCTCACTCAATTTGAAGTACCAAATCATTTTCCTACCTTGCCCCATAGAGATCTCTGCAAAACTAAGCCTCATTCCCTAACCCAAATCTGCCTTTCCATTAGAGCCAACAAAACATCATCAAATTCAATCAAACTCTTCTACACACATACCTAGCGTAAGATCGGTATTCACGTTAGTCATCTCAAGCCTCATTGATCATATTTTGCTAAGATTGACAAGGAGAGAGCCCTCTCTCGACTTGGTAGGGCTAGCTACTAGGTTAAGTGTGGTTTGATGTTATCCATTTCTCAGTGTGAGGTAGATTTAGGCTCTAACATAGTGGCGACCATACTGGGGAAGAAAAGCTTATTTTTTTGTTAGCGTTCTTGCTTTATAAACTACAGACGGAACCTGAAGTTATGCCAGGAAGCCTTCAAACTACACATTGCTTTACGAGTGCATAAGTAGATAAAAGCAGCTTCAGTCAATCTCCGGTCTAGTCTTAGAAGCTGAACATCTCACTTGCAAATTGCCCCAGTACATGTATCAAGTTAGATCTGATTGTTGATGGTGGAAAATGATAAGACATAGAAAGGCTGAAATCATTCACTTGGCGATTATAAATCAGTTTCGAGATCAGATCCAAAAGACTCCACTAGAGGATGAACCTAACCAGCAGAAACATGAAAGGACAATATGGAAAGATCACGTATTCAAGTTGGAATTTCATCCAAGACATTTTTTTCTTTGTTCTAAATTATTTCTTTTCTTTTCCTGAGAATGTCAAGAAGGGTTTGCAAAGTGTATTGTATTTGAGAAAAGATCCTCATCCTGCATTTGGTTCCTTCCCTTTGAAGATTTTGAATACCAAAGATTTGCATGCCTTTGAGTTTAAGTATCGAGTCAGTTTGTGTCATCAAGTCATCAGTTTCAATCATGCATTTCAGCTTGAGTTTTTGACTCCATTGCGTAATGGATAAGGCACTGGTCTACTCTCCCAAAGATCTGCCATTCTTGGCACCTCCAATTAGCTACTATCCCCATTGGAGCCAATGTTAGTGTCAGTCTTTGCAGCCTTCCTCTAGTGATTGAACATGCTCTTATAAAGTGATTTTATGGTGTTAAGGTCAAATTTTGTCATTTCAGTGAGTCTTCAAGTAAAAATTTAGTTACTAGGTATTAGGTCTATGGTTTGCTTTCACTCCTTTCAAATTTGTCCAAATGTCGGTTCATGTCACCATTCAGCTGAGTGTACCATCATTCAGAGGGTTGTCATCATCATGTCAGGTTCCAATGGGTCATTTTACACCTTCTCCATGCTTCAGTTGTGCCTAGGTAAGGTTCATTTCCCTCTCTTAGGGTTTTGAAGGCAATTTCTCTTGGATGGTCAAATTATTAGCAAAACTTGTATCTTGATGTTCATATACCTTCCCCTATCCTTAATTTACCTTATTAAACACTTCCCATCACTCATATGCCTCAAATTCCTCATTTTCACACAAACCCTAGTTTCTTGCTACAACTTGACAATTTTCTAGACTAAGCATGTGTTTTTCCCTTTTGGACCCCTTCCCCTCACTCAATCTTTAAAATTCTACTTTCCCCTACTTCCTAACATCCCTCCCTACTTCCAAAAAGTTTCTCAAGAATTCAGAAGCCACTTATCCCCTTCATTTCACTTCATTCGACAAATCCCCTATTCCACACATCGGGATAAGTTTTACTCCAATAATGTTTCTGAACAAGAAAAGATGAATTTGGGAAAAATGAGAGCGCTTTTTTTCCACAATAGGCCAAGGAAGAGAAACCTCCTTCAGTTTTTATACAGGTGTCATGGTTTTAGAGAAATGTAAAAAAAATAGTTGCCTCAGGAGAATTGATGCAGCTTTGAGGTGACCTTGGGAAAATCAAGATTTCTCCTTGCTTGGTTGGCCTAATGACTTTCTTGATCAGTCAAATGATAACTAGACACAAAGATATTTCCAATGAGCTATCATGAGCTCAATTTGGGGTTGAGGAAGACATTCAAAAGTTGACTGCAACAGCACTCTGCCTTTAGGCAACCTCATTTTGCACATTTTGACTAGTCTTGGGAGATTTGACTTTTGATAGGGAAAATAAACTCCAAATTGAAACATTCAAGTTGTGTTGGAAATTAGGATCAATAATATTTCCAACGAGCTATCGTTCACCCAATTTGGACATCTATAACCCTCTCAAAACTGGTTTGCAAAAAGGCGCTATGCACAAAATTGGCGCTCCACACTTTCTCTTTGTCTTACCTACGGTCCCGTACCTTAGCACCTGACTGCACTTTCCATGTGTTAAAGCTGTGGACTCTTGTAAAAGTTAAAAAGGCGCTACGCATTGAGCCAGCATGACACATTGGGAAGTGATTTGCAGTGTATTTCTATAACGGGCTCGATGCATTGAGGCAGCGCGGCACACAGGACTTCAAGGCCTGAAATCATTCAAATCTTCCTTTGTAAATTCCTCATTGCCCAAGTAAGTTCACACTCCAATATGCTCAATGCATGAATTTGTCTCAGTCTTCTTGGTGATTTAATGGGGAAATATTGAAACCCTATTTCCTTGCAGTTTATAAATTGCACTTTTTTGCTGCTAAATCCCACTCCCATCATTCTCACTCACTCATTCCCTCACTCCCTCACTTCATATTCTCCATCCCTTTTTATTTATATTTACCCTTTCCATATTCCCCATATCCCTAAACTACCAACCCTAAATCCCTAATCCCACTATCCCAAACCCTAATCAAATATCCCTAATCCCTAAATGTTATTCCCTAAACTCTTGCATTGCGCAAAACCCTATAGCTAGCATCAAATCCTCCCCGCATCAGTCCCACTCATCCATGGAGCTCAAAGACATAAAGAAAACCAGCAAGCTGCCAAGAGGAGGAAAACCAAATTGACAACACTTGAAAGGGAAATTCAAGCTGATCGTGAATCTTGGCTCGAGGTGATAAACATGCACTTGGAAAAGATGCTGGGGAAGGCCAACAAAGAGAAAATATGTTGAGGAACATGGCATACCACTACTTGGCGATAAACAAGGTGTGCCAAGCGAGAATCGGGATTTTGAAGGTGAGAATGCTTTCCTGTCTCTTTCTCTTAATGCAAATTCTGCAAATACAAAGAACTGAGACTTGTGGCCTATTCCCTACTAAAAAACACAAACCCTCTTTGTTCTTCCCTCTCTCTATCCATTCTCAACTACTATGCTCTACTATAGAACAAAGGCACTAGAATGAAATCCCCTTTCCTCCTAGTGGATTGGTTATAATGTAAGAAGATAACCAACTAGGGTTTATCTTTTACCATTTCAACCCTTAATATGAGTTGCAAGCTGTGAATTCTAGTGTCTTTTCATCAATCTAGATTTTTATCCCACTTTCCATGAGAAATGGGGCTGATGTGCTATCTTCCCGAATCATAGTGGATAAAAAAAGAGAGTTAACTTTTGGGTCACATAACGGAGTCTTAATACGGCAAATTTTATGGCATCTCGTTGGACGTAAAGTGGAAGTCACATGTGATTCTGGTTAGGAATAGCTAATGTCCACTTTCCAAAGAAAGTCATACCTTTCTAACTTATCTTTTGTCTCTAAAGCATGATATTTTAGCCAAGGTAGAAGCTTCTTAATGTCTGAAATGTAGCTCAACTTTGATTATTGAAGAATATAGTAATATAAAGTTTTTACACAAATGTTCAAGTCACAGGAAATACTTGAACATGATATGGGAAATTAAGAGTATCGATGGTGTCTCAGTTTCTTGGTTCAAGAACGAGCAGGAAAGAAGAATGTGCTTTGCGAATTTTTTAAAGTTCCCCTAGGATTCCCAATTTCTAATATTATGAAGGTGATTATCTATTCCCCATGGTAGTTATAGAGTAAATGAATGATTTATTTTTGGGAGAGGTATTTGAGGAACAAATTCATGTTACCATTTCCTAAATGGAAAAAAGAAAATTCCCTAAACATAATGGTACTACAATTCAATTCTATTTGGGTTTCTTCAATTGCATTAAATGCAATATTCTAAATATCAATAGAGAACCTCAAGAAGCTAGCAAAATCCATGTAACTCTTAACAAACCCATTTAGCCTTAATTCCAGAAAAATAAGGAGCCTTGTCATGAATGGTTTCAAAGTAATTCCACACCACAATGTTATTTACAAAATCATATCCAAATTGGTAGCAGGTATGGTCAAGCCCCTAATAATGAATTTATATCTGAGGAATAGTTTGGCTTTCTCTTCAGTAGAAACAATCATGATGTTGTGGCATTTGCATAGGAAGAAATGAATTATATTAATCTTGATAAAGTCCCTTCCATGAACCTTAAGCTAGACCTTTTCAAGTCATATGATAAGGTCTTATGGCTTTATGTTCACCTTTCTTTCATTAAGATGGGAACATATATGTCCATGATAAACTCATGATGGGTTTCATTTTCATTAAATCCATTGTAGTTATTATAAATGACTTTCCTTCAAAAAAAAATCACCCCTCTAGAGGTGTGAGGTAATTCCTTGCCTATCTCATATATTTTTTCTCCCAATGCCAGTAGGGCTAAGTAAACTAAGAAGTGATGCCAAATATAGGGGGAATTTAAGGAGGTGAAAGTTTCCTCTTATGAAATTATTTTGTGCTATTTATTTGTTAATGAAATTCTTTTCTTTGGTATGGGATCTATGTCAGGATTTTTAGTTTTATGAAAATATTTGGTCTTTATTTATTAGCATCTAGTATGGAAATTAATATTGTAAAATACTTGCTACTTAATCATTTTCATAAAAAATATATTCCAGCTTAGTTAGATTAAAATCTCATTCCCTAAGAAGAATTTTGATGATGGAATGAAATATATTGGGTTCTTTTTGAAGCCTAATTCCTACTTTTTTGAGGAATGGCTATCTCTATTTAAGAACTTAAAAGCTGGGATTTATATTGAGAGAAATCAATGGCTTTCAAGAGGAGGGAATTTGGTTCATTTAAAAGAATTTATGGGAATTAACTTAGTATATTAGAATTCAATGTCAAAGGTCCCAAAAGAAAACCTTACAAAAATTTGGAAAGAAATATTTCATTTCCTTTAGTAAAGGTGCACAACATATGAGGGCATTCCTTTAGCAAAGGTGATTCCATATCACGTAACCAAAGGGATTCGGAGGTAAGGGCATAAAATCATGTATATGTTTAACTAGGTGACCATATCTGAAACTCTATGCAGACTCACATATAATCAATTATTGTGAGGGTATGTGATGGAATCATAATACCATAGTGGTATCTTAGTTAAGGAATGGTTCTCCCTTCCATGGAAATTTCTCAAAAATAACTTGATAACCTAGAAATCATTTGTGGATGTTTTCTCTTTGATTGGTTATTGTATTCTTTAGTGTATAGGGAATGCTAGAAAGTTTAGGAATGTGGTGGACGAGTATATGGATGGAGATAAAAATTATAAGTTGTTTATGTATCTCCTTACTAGACTACACAATAAGGGTTTCTACAAAATTTAGGACATCAAATACCCTCATCATGATTATATTGGTAGAGGAAGTTGACTTTTTACAACAGAATTAGAATTTGAGGGCCATCTTGTTGATGAGTGGTCTTTCTATGTCGATAGATTTGTACCAAATTTTGTTAGACTAGAGGAATATAGGGAGAATCAAGTGTGGAAGGTTCATGCCTGATTAATGGAAAATTTCTTGTTTGGTGTTAACTCTGACCAGCAATTGGCTTACCTAGGAAAATGGTTTGAAGAGAGGATGGGAATGCCCAAGTAGGTGTGGAATATGTAGAGAAGAGGTTGAATAGAGATTGGATTTGTTTGTTACTTTCCTATTCCTTGTGAAAGTCTACAACTCTTTAGTCATTAAATGTAATCCTAAATTGGTATGGAATGCACCTAGTTTGGAGGAATTCATTAAGAGTTCATTTCTTTATCACACAATGAGTTTTTATGGCTCTCTTCTAATTCTATTCATCAAATTTATTTGTTAGGGATGTAATCTTTGTAATTTCCAAGATAAATCAATCTGAATGGTAGCTGTATTTGCATGACTAGGAAGTTGACCTGAGAACAAAAATGCCAACCTAAGTAGAAAAAATCATGAAATTTAATTATGACATCTCTAGATTTTGAGATCCCTTGGGGATACTAAAATAAGGCTAGTAAGGTCCTCATCCTAATTTTGGAGTTTGGGGTTATCCTCCATATACAGTCCTCACATTTCTATGATCTCTAATTTTCTCCTAGTGTTACCTCTAGTACGAAGGAAAATTTGTAGCATTACAACTCTTATGCACTATGCTAAACATCTTGATTTAACAAAAATGCAAATTATTTTGGATTCCAAAATTGTGATTGAATGATTCAAACACAAGCTCAAAGTTTAGAATGTTGATTTCAAAACTTCTTAGGCCAAATTGAGGACTCTGAAGTTTTGAATGGACCTTTTTTTCTCTTATTTACGAGTTGAACTAAACGCAGATGAACACTTTAAGGAAGCTTTGACTCTTCTAGATGATATGTTTTTTCGATGAGTTTCTTGAATGTCAAATGGTTCAAGGATAGTCGTTTATGTTATAATCCTTGAGTTAAATGTTATTAGATCGTGGCAAGTTCTAAAATGAAGGGGGATATACTTGATACCTATTTATGATTTATATAAGTTTTCTTAGTTTTTATGTAGGCTGATGTTTCTATATTTAAAATGGCCAATTTTATATTCATCTATTTTGGAAATCGAAGTCGAAAATTAGTTACGTTATGGAGACCCTAATATGTAAACCCTTTGCAAAAATTGTATATATATGTGTGTGTGTGTGTGTGTGTGTGTGTGTGTTGTTGTGTGTGTGGTGTGTGTGTGTGGGTATGTGGGCAAATAACATTATTAATATTTATATAGCTATTTTCTATTATTAATAACATTATATATTTAATGCTCATTAATATTAAAATTATATTACTTTTTTCATATCTATATATATTAAAGGGGTGTGAAGCCCTAGGAAAAGCCCGCCTCTAACTTAATTCATTGAGCCGTATGTACATACATCAGACATTTTACAATTTGAGGAAATTATCATTAAACCTTCCAAAGCATCAAAAATATATTCCTTGACATCTATATATATAAAGTTCTATATAACCTATATCCACAAGATTCAGGTCCATACAATGATGATATGAGCTGATGAAAACATAAGATGACAAAATTGCTGTGAGCGAATATCACATTTTTTAATAACTCAAGATACCAGACTATATATGCCGATGAAAATATAAGGTGACCAAATTGCTGGGCCATACTTTTTAATAAATGAAGCTACCAGTTCACATCCTTTTAAGTAGGGAATAATTTTTTTAATTCTCACATCCAATCATGTATAAATTTTTAAATACATCTCAATTAAATCATTCAAAATATGATATAACATGGGTTGGCCCATCAAATCTTTTAAAAGGAAATTGTTCCAGATTCGTGACATTTCCACCATTGTTGTCACGCCCCTACATTGGTGATACTCTTCGAACCACACTATAGTGAGCTATGGCACCACCGACCCTTTTATTTTCACCAATAATCATGGTCATAGACTACGGCTAAAATTCGATAATTAGTTTATTTCTTCTTTACCAAGTATTACGTTTTCCTTTATACACAATGAGACCATTAACATTTACCATAAACAACATTAACACATAAATGCACAACATTATAAAGGGAGGGGCAACTCCCTATAATGAGTTTGCCTGAATAGTCAATATATATATAAGTTAAATCTTGAGGAAACCCCAAATTTACACTTAGCCAAATTTTACATTCATAGGCAAACTCGGTTGTGCAACTCTTTGACACGCTCGAATGGTCGCTGAAGGGCTCTTGCCCAACTCATCGTTTGCCTCTGCACATTCACCTGAACACATTTCATTCAAGTCATCCAACTCGTCGAGCGCTTCGACCAAATACCCAACTAGTCCACTCGTGGGTCGTGTCAACCGTTCAAGGTTTCACTTGGTTCACTTCTTGACCAACTGTGGTCATTCGACTGGATGCACTATTGCGCCCTCTAACGACGCCCTGAACGACCATTCGAATGGACACCCTGCCATGCCCTTGAATGATCTCGAACGATCCTTCCCAAATGCCCTCAAACGACCCTGCATGAACCTCCCAAACGACGTTGTCGCACGCCCTGTTCCGTTCGACCGTCATGCAGGCACATTTGCACGTCTTGCTCCACTACAGAACTGAGCCTTAGCTCGCACTTTGACTCCACTTGCTTGTCCAAGTTCGAATGTCCTCCCAACCAACTTGTCGTTGCCTATATGTATGGTTGCCCGCTCATCATTTAGTCATTCGGCTGACCTGCCTCCACATCGCACAGTCGTCAGCCCATTCACTTGTCTGCATGTCGGCCCATCCATTGGCTCGCACGAGATCACCCACCCGTGTGTTGGTTCGCTCGTCAGCTCGCCCGCTTGTCGGGTCGCCCGGGACCACCCACACAGTATAAACATACCTCCACCAAAACACATCGCATTTTTCACCATTCAATTTATGTGTCTCCCACTGCACTACAGATCATCCACTTGATCAGCTCGTGGGCCTTACATTCACCCCCACTTGAAATCATTGTCGTCCTCAACAATCTCTCATCCCAGCAACCATCTGTCACTAAGATATCCATACCAATGCCATATAATCCACCGGTATGTCATACTTCAAAAAGTCTCCTCAACCCATGATCATCAACCACCCTCGTCTCAATCTCCACATGTTGCTCCCACCATGGAAGGCAAGTCCCTCCATCTCAAGCTACATGCACACTGCAACATCTCATGTCAACCTCATCATGTATCGTCATTGTGTGAACTGCTGCCATGATACTCCAGCACAATGCTAGCACATCTGTTCACACTGCTGCCATGATACTCCAACACAATGCTAGCACATCTCTGCACACTACTCGAGCCACATAATCTGAGCTAATTAGGTAGCTAATCCAACTATCACACTTAAACCATGAGAAAGCACATCCTCGTGCCATCCTCAGTCGTTTCTCAAAACATCCTGTCACATCATCAACTCGATCAGGAATCAATCTCCATATAAGTAAGCCATGCCCAGGTCCATGAAGTAGCCTCCATCTCATCTGCAACATGCTATCCATGATGTTTGGTATCAATGTGCTGCATGAAATCAACAACATCTATCCGACATCATCATCCATATGCAAAACATCCATCTCCTCAAAGTGAAGAGATCCTCTCATCAAACCCGACTCTTGATGTGCCACACCCAGGTCCATGAAGCAACCCCCATCATATCTGTAATGTGCCATCCCTCAAGTCTGCTATAGAAACAAGTATATACTTGTCTCATCTCCCATGTGCTGCCCATGATCATAGATCAATCAGCTCCCATGTATCAAAAGTGGTTAAGTCTCGGCTCAACCCATGCCCAAGTGTTGCCACCAAGGCATCATCATCGCTGCAACTCCATCACTCCAAAGTGTCTCTATTGATCCTCCACATCAAGTCACTCTTTCAAGCACACCCATACATGTACTCAAAAGTATGCACCCCATCTTGCATTAAAGTGCCTTTCCTCAGCTCCTCAATGCATCAGATCCTCTAAGTCCACCATATATGAAGTTCCCAAAAGTCACAGCCTCATGTCATCATGGGCTCCATGAATCATCTCCAACTAGCATCCAACAAGCATACATGTCTCAGCCCAAAAGTCTCTGCAAGATGCCTCAGCTTTCCGTGTAGTAGGAATGCTCCATAATCTGCTCACAAATCCAACCAAGTCCATGGCGTTATTGTATAGGAGTGCACAACATCCCCACCGTCTTATAAGTAGAACATCTCCATGTCACATTAGCAAATCTACCTGTATAACATCCCTACCTTGGAACTCCTCATTGGATGCCCATTAGTGACACCTCTACAAGTGCTCCTCCATAATGTCCTTGAATAAGACTGCCATGCGCTATGTCTCCAACTCAATGTCCATGACTCAAGTTGGCCATGTTCTCTAACTAGGTAGACCCATCACAGTAATCGGTCATCCTCATCCAAGCCTGCAAATCCAGTCTAATGAACTCGGTCACCTAACCATATCATCAACATATGAGTCTCCTCCACCATAGCTCCTCCACTAAAGGTTCCACCAAGACTTCCTCTTAGTCTCGGCCATGAGAAGTCCACCCAAGTATCACCATACTCAAGTGTGTTCCCTCCTCTAATCTTTCCATGAGTCATGCCGGGCACTAGCCAATTGTCCATGTGGCTATAGCATGACCCATTCCTCCGCAACAATCATCATGTTCCTCGCTTGTCACAGGCCTTTGTACCTCCTACCGTGAGGTCACAAACAACCCCAACAAGTCCTACAATAGTCAATTGTCCTTGTTTATCCATACAAGGTCTCATCGTAGACATCCATAGTAAGATCTTCCACTGCATCAGCAAACTGATTTTTCTCTTCCCTGCATACGGTTCATCTACCAAATGCTCCACTGAAACACAAGTATCAATAGTACTTACATCATCATGAGGCTCCTCCATGTGAGTATCCTCATCCACCCATGTCTGCAAACTCCATGATCTTGGTCCAACTTGATCAATCTCAAGTTCATCCTCCATCGTTGTCATATCTGCAACATCCTCGCATTGGCCCTTGAGTTCTTCATGTTCTTCTTTGATGTTCGTACAACCTTCCTGAATCTTCATATTCTCAGCTTTCATCAAAGTCCATTCAAAACTCCATCTATTCATTTGTTCCAATAGCTTGTATCGGAAAGCTTCACCTGTATTGTGGCTAGATTCACCTGTCACAAACTGAGGTTCACCTGCCATCTCTGCCATCAACTTCTTTCTTTGTGATCTAGTGTAGACCATTCACCATTCACCTGAATCACCTTGATATACCACCTATCACCTGCAAAACTTGAACTCCTTGCCAAGTCTTCGGCCTTCCTGCGGAAACAGCTCCTTGATTCAGTTCACCAGCGCTCATACCACATTTCACGATAGTGTAGTGGGATCAGCTCTTCATCATCAACCTGAACATCAACTCTGATACCACCTATCATACCCGTACACTGGCGGTACTCTTCCAACCGCACTATAGCGAGTTGCAGCACCATCGTCCCTTTTCTTTTCACCAATACTCATGGTCATGGACTACGCCTAACATTCGATACTTAGTTTTTTTATCCTTTACCAAGTATTATGTTTTCCTTTATACACAATGAAACCATTAAGATTCACCATAAACAACATTAACATATAAATGCACAAAAATATAAAGGGAGGGGCAACTCCCTATAATGAGTCTACCCAAATAATCAATATATATATAAGTTAAATCTGGAGGAAACCCCAAATTAACACTTAGCCAAATTTTACATTCATCGGCAAACTCGGTTGCCCAAATCGTCAGCATGCCTGAACGGTCACCGCACGACTCTTGCGCAACTCCTTGTTTGCCTCTGCATGTTCACCCAAACACGTTTCGTTCAACTCGTCCAACTCATCGGGCACTTCCTCAAAATGCCCAACTAGTCCACCGACGGCTCGTGTCACCTGTTCAAGGTTTCACCTGGTACACTGCTCGACCAACTCGGGTCATTCGAGGGAATGCTCTACCGCACCCTCGAACGACTCCCTGACCAACTGTTCGAACGGACACCCTGTCGCGCCCTCGAACGAGCTCGAATGATCGTGCTCGAACACCCTCAAACAACCCTACATGAACCTCCCGAACGACGCCCTCACACGCCATGTTTGGTTCGTCGGTCATGCAGGCAGATCCACATGTCCTACTCCACCGTAAAACTGTGCCTTAGCTCGCACTTTGACTCCACTTTCTCGTCCAAGTTTCAATGTCCTCCCAATCAACTTGTCATTGTCGATATGTATGCTTGCCCGCTTGTCGTTTGGCTATTCGGCCGACCTACCTCCACATCGCACAACCATCGACCCATTCACTTGTCTGCCTGTTGGCCCATCCATTAGCTCTCCCGGGACTGCCCACCCGTGTGTTGGTTCGTGTGTTGGCTCGCCCCCTCATCGGGTCGCCTATGACCACCCACATAGTATAAACATAGCTCCACCAAAACACATCGCATTTTTCACCATTCACTTCACGTGTCTCCCATCGCACCGCAAATCATCGACTCTCCTGCGCGCCCAAACACCCTGCAGCCTGGGCCTTACAATTGTTGTCCCTTAGACGTCATGAGATTCTCTTGATTGATAACTCATTGTAATTCACGTCATGAGATTACCTTAATTGAGAAGAAATTGTAATTCCTCCACTACCGTGGCATGTCATTTCTACATTCCAATTGCATAGTTATGAATAATATACGATTCTACTTTAAATGATTTTGTAGTTATTAATATTTTATCGTTAAGCTTTAATTTATTTTCATTTTTTTAGCTAGCGATATTTAGCTAATGATAATGACTGGACTATGTTGCGCATATTTTGATAACCATTCTTAACAAAATATAATTTTATAATAGAGCCAAATAAATTTACTCTGCGATGTGTCATATCACTCCTTTTCTCCTGGTACAAATATCATTTATCTGAAAGTAAATCCGAATAAATCAGCTTAGGTTGATTATTGAATTAGAAAGTCATTTATCTATTTAAATTTGGATAAACTATGTTAATGTTAATAGTAAATTTGCTAATATGTAAATAAAGATATTATTTGGTAGATTGAGTATGTAATCGCAAATTTCCTAATATGTAAATAAAGATATTATTTGGTAGATTATTATTATTTAAATTCAAAAACCTATTTTATTATTATAAAATTAAAATTATTTTTATGTTAATTGTAAAATTTCCTAACATGTAACTCAAGATATCATTAGGTAGTTATTATATTAATTCAAAAAAATATTTTATTATTAAAAAATTAAAAATATTATAATATTTTTTAAATTAAATAATAATTACTTTTATTTTTAAATCATATTTATTACACTTTAATTTAATAAATGAATAATATAAATTTTAATAAAAATTATATAAACTTAAAGGTTGAAGAAAGTATTTTTATGTTATAATCAAATTCAAGCTTCTCTGATCCATATTTGTTTTGAAAACAATTTTGGAAGAAAACACATTGCTATATTTAGGGTAACGTGTTTCAAACCAATTTGTGTACCAGTGTGGTTCGTCATTAGAACATCATGAAAAATCAGATCTAACCCTAAGATAAATAGGGAGTCAAGACCTTATATTAATTGTAAACTTCTCAATATGTAAATAGAGATGTTATTCGGTAAATTATTATTATTATTTTTATTATTTAAATTCAGAAAATTATTTTATTATCATAAAATTAAATTTTAAATATGAATCATTTTGGATTTCTAAATCAATGTTTATCTCGCATTCATTAATAAATAAAAAAAAATGATACAAATTATTAAATAAAAATTATATAGCCTAAGGGTTAGCTCAATATATCCTATAGCATCTAGCTAGTGAAGAAACACTAAGTGAATTTCCCTTACCTTTTTGGGTTAGACTAGTCAAACAGAAAATTATATATATATATATATATATTATATATATATATATATATAATCATAATCTTACTTTATTAGTGTCATTGTGAACGTGATGTAAACCCACTACTCTACCTCACTCAAATTTTGTAAAATATTCTCAAATATTCCCATATAAATTAAATAAAAAAGATGTGATTTTGGTTGCCCAATTAAAACATTAACTATGCCACCAATTGATACAAATCTCTCACAAAAATAAGATGTCATTCTGGTTAACCAATTAAAACATTAACTATGCCACCAACTGGCTGAAATCTCTCACCAATGACTTTCCCATGGTGGAATCTAGCAGAAAAAATTGATGTGAAATCTTGATTTGTGTCATTTAAACTGGTTTTTGGACATAGATTCCATACCTGAAAAACCCTTAAGACACTTGGACTGTGCAAAAGTTACCCATGAGACTTTTGATTTCAATAAATTCCTACCCGATTTTAAAGAAATTAGACAAAAAAACCCCACTTTCCAAAAAAATCACACTAAAAACAACTAGATTTTCCAATGGAATAAAGAAAAAAATGTCATGATCCCATTTACAAAGCAATGAAATACCATAATTATACTGTAAGGCATTACTCTATGAAATGAACTCTCCTGTGTGCTACGGTGTACTGTTTTGCGCCATTGATTTCATATGTTAGACGACTGAGAAAATTCCCACCGTCCGATGATGAGAGGCAGTTGTAAGTTTGTTATCCTAACTACCCACAACGGTGTGTATCCTGATTCCCCTTTCCCGGTAACGACTTTTCCTTCTTCTCCTACAGTGGATTATTTCTTGGTGATGTCATCGTTTATGTAGTGCTGCAATTCGAGGGGCGACCATGGGGAAAGTTATTAGTTTGTCATTGTATGAATGAATATTTATCAAAGATGGTAAACTGTGGTGGACAGCTCACTGGGTTTCTCAGCTACCTGAATCGCTGGTTTTGAACTGCCTATTTTCGCTGGTTCAATTGTCGCCTGATCGGAGCTCAAATCTTCCATTCCAATTCCATTCCAAGCATTTCTGAGGTCACATTACAGTTCACCCAGGTCGCGTAGCATTTCCATTCTCACCAAATTAGAGCTCTCAAATCATATCTCCCACGTCGAATCCCGCATCGCATGTTCTATTCTCACTAACTCAAAACTCTCATATCAGATTGTAGTTATCTTGCTTTCAAAGTGGAATCCTGTCCTTGTCAAAGATATTATTTAAGTTTTTCAGTAACGAATCTTGTAAAATGGCAATCAAACATAAGACTTCAAGAACATGAACTTCAATAAGTAAGACTCGCATGATTGCCTGCAACAAGGAAGAATCACACTTTCTCAATTTTCTGCAACGGGGAGAATCACGCTTTCTTGAGTTTCTGCAACAGGTAAGACTGGCACTTTCTTGATTTTTCTGCAACATTAGACTCACACTTTCTTGATTTCCATATTTGATTCCCTTCTCTAATGCTTTTATTTCTTCTCTCAATTGAATGTGTTTATTTACAGACTGTCCTCACCGGGGCAAATTGAGAACAGTGGGCCTAGGATTTGGGAATAGTCATGAAATAAATATGGTAGACTATCCGATGTTTTGTATTTCTCTCCATCTTTCATTTTTGCAAGGTGCATGCTGTTTGGCGTTTTTTATCCAAAGACATCGTGGGAAATTAGGGTGGATAAAGTGGATAATATGTGGAGATTCGAGCAATCGTTCAAGTTGCTGTGCATAATTTTTCTGCCTACTTGTATACGTCCACTGAAACAAAATTGATGAAATATAATGTTGCAAACTATTGGGTTATTCAAAGCCTTCTTCCAACAGAAATTCACAACATTGTGTACTACAGAGTTGCGCAGCCATATTTTTGTGAGTAAACCCTTTACCTGTGCTTGTAGTTAATTTTGTTATCTATTGAATCCTTCAACCAATGAGTTGATTGAATTCGATGTACCTGAAAATTTTTTTGGTGCAACTATACCTACTGCAACAATGGAGATCTGAATAAAACGTTGTGTTGAAAAGGTTTTGGGCTCCTGTTTTGGATAGTTGTATTTGTCTTATGGTTCAATTATTTTTTACTCAATTCATATTTGAAAAATGTCTTTCCCTATTTGATTATATTTGAAAAACTAGTAATTATCTTTTTTTCTTCCTATTTTTATATGATTAGATAAATTTTCTATCTTTTTATTTATTTGACATAAGTCGAGTTTCAAAAATTAGTTGAGTTTCCTAATTAAAATATTTGTGTTAAAATACATTTTTTATTAGGAAATCAAGGATTCAATTGTCATAAATACTTAATGAATTTTGTAAATACAGGCATTTCCAGCGGGATCTCCTATGAATAGCAAAGTTCCTGTTGGGAGAAGTGATGGAAGAATTTCACGTGCTCCAGAAACTCTGACGAATTTACCTCCCCCGTTTTTCAATGTAGAATAGCTTACACAGAGTTTCGCATTGAAAGGTTTATCCCAAGAAGATATGTTTAGAATTTCTGGTAAATAAATGCATGCAATGTTATGTATTGGACCTTCAAACCAAGATATCTTGTGTATGCTCAGATACCGAAGGCCCAGTGCCCCATAGGGAGTGAACGCAACAACAAGACGACCGTGGCCATGGAGTATGTAATGCTGAGCACCCTCGACAATATGTACTATGACAGTATCATAAAGACGGTATCATAAAGAATCAGGGTTTGTTGACCTCTAATGCAACGCTTCTTACAAATGAAAACACTAGGAATTTGGTGTTTGCAAACTCGGAAATGTATTATAATAGGAAAGAAAAATATGTGATTTTTCATAATATTACATATTCATAAATTTTGTGAGATAAATAAAAAAAATCAATTGATCTATTATTTAAATTATGATATTAAACTATGGTTTTTTAAATTATAATATTAAATTATGGCTCTTTACTCGTTTAAAAAATTAAATTTTAAATTGAAATATGGTTAAGTTTTCAAAATTTAAAGTTTAATTACATCATAATTTTAATTACTTTTTTAATAAAATATTTAGACAATCCATGCATCATGTTTTTGCTTAGCAAATTCAACACCTTAAAATTATCTTTAAATTTGTTTTAAAAAAATAACTTAATTTTCGATTATATAAGATTACTTTTCATTAATAATTAAATTCCTCTCTTTCTCTAATGTAGGTTTTTCCCAAAATAGGTCTTGTAATTAATGACTAAATTTTCTTGTTGCCAATGTCGATTTACTAGCAATATTAAGAAAATTTTGAAATTTAAAATGAACCTCCTAAATGATATAATAAAATATGATGAGTTAGACATTTTGTAGAGAAGGTATATTTACAACTCACTTTTGCACTACAATCCATGGAACTACGATTAAGTTAAATTGAAAAATGACTGGTTATATAACCATTAATGCCTTTATAATTTGTACCTAAATAATTAGAAATAATTTCATAATTTAGCAATATTAAGAAAATTTTGAAATTTAAAATGAACCTCCTAAATGATATAATAAAATATGATGAGTTAGACATTTTGTAGAGAAGGTATATTTACAACTCACTTTTGCACTACAATCCATGGAACTACGATTAAGTTAAATTGAAAAATGACTGGTTATATAACCATTAATGCCTTTATAATTTGTACCTAAATAATTAGAAATAATTTCATAATTTATTATTTACTCAAGTTAAAATCCAAACTTAGAATCATATAATAATATATAATCAAAATAATATAAAAAAAATCTAATATATAAACATTATTTACCATAATTATGTGTATTT
>APFE030397944.1:174849-201201 GCA_000404065.3 Pinus taeda | reverse complement strand
ATATATATGAATGAGTATTTATCCACTACTTATAATGTGATAGATAAATATTTTTAACTCTACTAATGTCAATATATCTTGAGGGGATGATGTTATCTTCTAGCATGTGAATAGATTTTGGATAGAATTAGCTTCTAACATATGACTAGTTCTAGTAAAGTTGATTTTCATAGTGCATTTTTTCTTTTGAGCTTAATTTTAGATTTCAAAATTCCTCTAATGGTTATAATATTATTTTCTCATAAATCTAGATAAAACTTCACTTAAGAGATTTCAAATATTTTATTCTTATTTGCCTAAAATAAAATAAAATTGAATGAGACTGGAATAATAATTAATCTAATAATTCTTGCAAGTCTTCTACACCTACTTTATGTTGAATGAGACTCTACCCTGAAATTGAGCTATACTTAGTTAATTTAGTTATATTTCCACTCAGTTCTCCATTGTGGGATGTGAGCTATACTTATTTAATTTAGTTATATTTCCACTCATTTCTCCATTCCAGTACTATCCCCCTTAGTTAATTTAGTTATATTTCCACTCATTTCTCCATTCTTCCTTCCACTACTTCAAATCCTCTTCTAGGGCTAGTTTGCCTATTCACATAGCCAACCTCTAGCTACTCAGAAGTCTAGAGATCTAAATTCACCACATTTAACTTCTACAATGCTCCTCCACCTAGGAAATGACCTTTTCTATTCTTTTACTTGCATTTTCTTCAGCCTCTTCCTTCCACTACTTCAAATCTTCTTCTAGGGCTAGTATGGCTATTCAGACAGCTTGATCTATAATTTTCCTACTCTTCTTGAGATCTGAATTCATCGCATTTAACTTCTACAATGCTCCTCCACCTAGGCAAGGACCTTTTCTATTCTTTTACTTGCATGTTATTCGACCTCTTATTCTTTCTTGTATAGCAAATCATACCCTTCTTTTGTAATTCACACAAAATTGTCATATGATTTCTGAGATGAAGCTAATTTTCATTGTCCGAAAGAGGATCTTTAACAATAGAAATTTCCAGATTAGCACTTTGTGCATCTTCTTTTGCTGAAATGATCTTAGCTTTAACTTCTTCAAGGGAATCTAATAATTTAGTTGCATTTTATTTGGCTATGTTAACCTCAACTTTGGTGCATTAAACAACTTCACTCAATATCCTTGATATTGTTCAATTCTTTCTTCAACAATTGAACCTCTTCATTAGCCTTACTTTCCATTGCAAATGCTTATTTGGCTCCAGATTCCCATTTTGCAACAATAGCTTCCTTTTCATCCTCAACCATTGAACGTGATGCATATGCCGAATCGAGAGCCTCTTTCAGAAAACATATCTCTGCATAAAATTCCTCTGTTTTTTTGGCATTGGCCTTTGAAGCATTGACTTCGTCCATGCCCTATTTAGCTACAATGTCCTTACAATCCATCGAATGGAGAGTTTTTTCTCAACCCGTTGAAGCTTTTGATGTGCAAATTGCAAGAAAAATGCATCAAAAGCATGTTGTCTCTACACAGCTTCATGTTCAGACCGTCGGCCTTGATCCCTCTTCCCAGAAGCCTCAAATGTGTCCTACTCAAGCTCATTGGCCAACAACTTCTCACTCTTACATTTCTTTAGTGCTCTCTTCCAAACTGTCGGCCTTGATCCCTCTTCTAAGTAGCCTCCTTGATCCCTCTTCTGAGAAGCCTCAAATGTGTCTTACTCAAGCTCATCGATCGACAACTTCTAACTCTTACTTTTCTTTAGTGCTCTCTTCCGAACCACATGACATTCACTCAATCTCACATTGGCTTCATGTATTGCCCTCTTATAAAGAAGTTGATCAGAATTATTTCTTGGTTGAAGTTTATGAGATTTACATGCAATATTAATTTAATAATTAATAAAAAATTTATAGTCTTAAACACCCTAAATCAACTTCAGTTTATATAATAGGTTGAAGATTATGAGATTTATATGAAATACTAATTCAATAATTAATAAAAAAAAAAATAGTCTTACACACCCTAAATCAACTTCAGTTTATACAATAGAATTTCATTTCTGCTACATCTCTCCATCTTATTTAGATGGTTTCTCAATTTATCCCACATTTCTCCATCTTATTTAGATTCTTTCTCAATTTATGCCACATCTCTCCATCTTATTTAGATGGTTTCTCAATTTATGCCACACCTCTCCATCTTATTTAGATTGTTTCTCGATTTATGCCTTATGGCATTTCCTTTGCAACATTTTGTGTAAATGCTAGTATAAAAAAAAATTTAAAAGTATTGCATCATTGTTACTGACTTTAGCCTTAATACAAACTTAACTGTAGGAGGGTTTCATGACTATGGAAATTGAAACATAGTGCAGTTTATTAAATTCTTGTTGTACCACTAAGCTGTTTGCTACGGTCAATCCACTATCTGATTTATTTAATAGATGGTCACACCAACCTCGATGACTGAACTCACACCCATCTGCCACCAGTCATTCTGGAATTAATTATCCGCTTTGCCAATGGGCTGGCTTGGCAGTCTTGTCAGGACACCTCGGGATCCTTCATCGCATCAACGACAGAGGCTGTGAGCTTTCAATCTAATGGTTGGGGGTTGTCCAGAAGGTTTCTCCATTCCCTTTGTTGGGTTACACGTCTCATTTGCATCCTAATGCCTTGGTGCTAGGCTCTGCCTCTCCTCTTGCAGGTTTCATAGCCTGTAGGTTTGTGCATTGCACACTTGGCTTGTCTCACAAGCAGCTAATGGTTTCTTGTTCATGGGCTACGAGTGCACCATCCGGTTACAGGTAAAAGTTTATCCTTGTCTTCACTGCTGTGTTGCATTTGTTTTTTTTTTTTTTTTTCCCAAGCTTGTTTATAGAAATTGTTTCTAATACACTTCCATTTTGCAGGCACAAAGGTAATGGAGATGCAGTTCAACACGATGTCGAACTAGGGGTAGCTTGCTCACCTGTCTCAGAAGTTCAATGAAATCTGAGTAAGTTATTTGGATTCCTAACTAGTTTTTCTTTTTTTTGCTGAGCAAGGAAAGTTCCTCGGCAAGGAAAGTATAGTAGCCCAATAAAAGCTAAACCTTTTTGAATCCCCATCTATAAGTGGTACACATTGTTCAAGAAATTTTTGTACATTAGGCATCGCATGAATTATACACTTCATAACATCTACCTTAGAATTAGGACCAATGGGAGAGTATACAACATCATTAGGGTGGAACCATCATTAGTCACTCTTATCTATGCAACCCTAGGTCCTTCATATTCAAAGAATTGGTACATCGCTTCCCATGAAGAATGCCTAAAATCTTTAGTACAAATTGTATCAGAAAAAAAATCTGACATATCAGTCTTTTTGTTCAATACATTCAATTGAAGGAGGGGAAGATTGTTGTTGTGCTTCAATTTTCTTCTTACCCTTTCTTACCTTTGACAGCGCTTCTTTGTTACAATATTCAAAGCTTGCTTGAATATAAAACACAAAGATTAGTGGAACACCTCTCTTCAGCGAGGAGTTAGTGTAAAGGATGCAATTTTACCCTACTAAACTTTTCCTTTAAAGAAACTCTTCACAATATTGATGAAAATTAAATGAAATCATTTAATGTATCAGAAAACCATAAATCCCCATTATCAAACATTAAGTGCAGAAGTATGAAATCGTGTGGGCTTACCATGTCAGCACATCAGAGGCATTATATCGGAGGATAATATTATAAAGTTACGATAATATAATTTTATGATGTGGAAAGGTTTAAAGATGAGAATAGTTATGAAGGATATCAAATGAAAGACTCTGATGAAAAAGGCATGAGTCATATAAGGGAAATTATATTGGGGGTTTCATATCGTGCGTTTTAATAAAATAATCCCGATAAAATAGTTTCGATAAAGAGTTTCGATGAAAATATCAACTATATTAGATATCGGAGGAAGAGGATATCAGAAGCGCAATGAGATAGAATATATGATATGAATCATGTTGATATAATGAATAATAGTTGTGGGGTTAGTGGATAATATAATATTAATTTTTGTAAAAATTCACAAGTCTTTTATAAACATTGATAAAATCACTTTTATATGATTCTTTTAATAAAACAAGCAGTGGGTATGAGTTTTATTGTAATATTCTTTAAAAGAAAGTTACAATATAATACAGTGTGGATGGAAACTTTCTGATATAGGTATAAATTTGAGAGCTGGGCGTATCTGAGCTTAGGTTTAATATCGTAGCATATTTAAAGTGTAGCTCCGACATGTGAAGTTCCAATAAGGAAAAGACCTCAAGCTTATTAAACTCCATAGCTAATTCAAATATGCTCCAATTTTATTAAAATGAAGCACTCGATTAAAATAAATTCAAATATAAAAAGTAAAGGGTGCCCATTATTTATTGATAGCTAAGTATACAAATGCGGGGGGGGGGGGTTTGTTGAATGCTACAACAATTCCCTACAAAACTAAACCATTCATGGATGAGGTATTGTGTGACATTGCTCCTCTTGAATTTTGTGATGTATTATTAAGCCAACCATACTTGTGGAAGCGTCATATTGTGTATGAGTCGAGGCCTCACACTGTTATTATTACTTTGGGCAGTAAGTTATACATGATACCAGAGGTATCCTTGCCTACAACCAATTTTTTTTAACTCATGTTAAGAAATATAGTAATATCATCTCCTAGATCGAGGAATTCATTTTATTTTATATTCATTCTCAAAGTGAGGGGAAGATCATGGTCACATCATTGGCCCCCATGAAGGGTTCCATCGCAAAAAAAAAGAAAGTGGATAAGGTCATGGAGGAATATAGTGGCATCTTCTCCTCACCCAAATAGGTCCCTTTTCACTGTCAGGTCAAGCATTCGATCGATTTGACTCCCTGAGTGCCTCTACCCAGTGGGTTGATATACCGCCAGTATATTTTAGAAAATGAGGAAATCAAGTAGTAGATCCTAAAGCTGCTGCAAAAATGGAACATTCGACGAAGTTCCTAACCTTGTGGGAGCCCGATTGTACTTATTCAAAAGAAATATGGGACTTGGTAGCTTTTCATTGACTATCATGAACTAAAAGAAGTCACTACAAGGAAGAGGTATCGAGTGACACATATTAATGATCCTCTTGACCAACACAAAGGGGCCAAGTAATTCAGAAAGATTTATTTAATGTTTGGTTATTACCAAGTTCCAGTAGAACTCATGGATGTATGTAAGCGCTCCTTCAAATCCAAGATGGGCCTTTTTGTGTGGTTCATCGTGCATTTTGGGTTGAAAAATTCCCTTGCAAATTTTATGAGGATGATGGATGACACCTTGTGGCCCTTTACCGACTCATTTGTGGTTTTATATCTAGACAACATCCTCATCTTCAACAAGAGTTGGGAAGAGAAATTGGAACACATTCAATAAGTCCTTCAAACCCTGTGGCAGCACAAACTATGTGCTAACTTAGAGAAACACCTTTGGCCTGAGCCATGTCTAATATTTGGGTTACACCATTGACGGGAAAGGCGTGCATGTCCATCTGGCTAAAATCCAAGTCATTCAAGCTTGGCCATGCTTGAAAAAAATAAAAGAGCTTCAAAACTTTTTGGGCCTCACCAATTTTTATTGGAGGTTTATGTTGGGATTATCTCGTATCACATGGCCTTTGAGTCAAGTTACCAAGAGTAGAGCAAAAGAAAAAAAATTCTGGTCTAAGTCGAAACAAAAGGCATTTGTTGAGGTAAAACACCGTGTATTCTTTGCACCAACACTCACATTGCTATACCTGCAACAACCATTTGAAATTGAGACAGATGCCTCTAACTATGTTATTGGTGCTTTTCTCACCCAACAAAGGCATTTGGTGACCTATCATAGTGAGACACTATCCAACACATTTAAGAAATATGAAATATGCCATGTATGATAATGAGATTTGTTCCATCGTGTAGTCTTGCTGACAATGGAATCATTACATTCTCAGTAAGGAGAAGATCATCCACATAGATTATGGCCCCTAGAATTTTTACAGATCCAAGGGAAGTAGCAAAATGATCACCATCAAAAGTGGTCCATATATCTACAACAATTCTATTTGAATATTAAATATAAGAAGGGTAGGAGTAATCATGTTGTAGATTTCCTCAATCAAACCCCTATTGCAACACTGACCACTATTCTCAACTCGTAGCCACAAGACCTCTCGATGGCGAAAACTCTAAAAAATGGTCTAATGTTTGCCACCATGTACCAGATGTTAGTGGATGGCAAGAAAGTTCTAGACTTATTCCTTTAGGATGCATTATTATGGTAACTAGGCCACCTTTTTGTATTAGTAAATTATATATTATAGAGCAATGGATTGCATAAAATATTCCAGAAGCAAAAACACAAAAAATGCATAAAACAAGAGAGACACAGATACACATGATTCACCCAATTTGGGCTACATCCACAGAGAAACAACCAGTCTTTACTTTTATATTATCCGTCAAAATGAAAAGATACAACCTACAACATATCCGTTGTAATTTCCTCTACACTCTCACACAATCTCTTCTCTTTGTTGCTCAGAATACACATATATACAACCACAATACAATTCCCTCATATATAGTGGGGGTTTCCTTCTAGGGAAAAATACCCTAAATTAAAATAACTTCTACCATCATATCATCCACCTAATTAACAACTCAAATTCGCTATGAAATTACAACATTTTACAAGGAAATTTTACATCTATTTTTTAGCTTCGTGGGCGCTACCCCCAAACACTACCTAGCCCCGGACCCCCAATGTCTAGGGCTGTACAGTCTTCCTGGGGTATACATCCAACTAAAACAAAGACCTTGGAATAAAGAAGATAATTAGGCTCCACACCCAAAATTGTGTTCCTTCAAGTGAGTGTGGAAAGCTGATTTGGGAGGCGCACTATAGCCAAGTCGGAGGATAGTTTGGTGTGGAGAAATATTTGGTTGTACTACTTAAGTATTTTATTAGCCAAATCTCGAATAGGATGTTGGAAACTACATCGAATATTGCACTTCATGTTCCATCACCAAGGCAAATATTAGGAAATAAGGCTTGCATACTCCTATTCCTACTCCTAGCTAGCCTAGGGAATCCATCTTCATGGACTATATGTCCTGCCTTCCTTCTACAAGCACAGAAATTAATGTGTATTTGTGGCCATTGATAGATTTTATATAATGGAATAATTGGCTACCTACAAGAAGAGTATCACAAGAGAGGCCACTACCAGACTCTTCTTTGAGTAAGTGTCATTACATTTTGGGATCACACAAAACATTATATCATATCAGGATAGCAGTTTTGTAAGCATGTTTTGGTCAAGCCTATGGTCATTGTTGGACACCAACCTCACCATGTCAACTACATTCCATCCCTAGACTAATGGCTAAGAATTTTTTTTCAAAATGATGATTCTGCACATACTACGCATGTACAAATCTAAGCATATGAGGACACTGGATGAGAGTCTTCCCTATGTGCAACACAACTATAATGGAGCTCTTCATAGCTTGACTAGCCACAACCCCTTTGAAGTGGGTCTAGGATTTGAACCATTATGTCGCCTTGATGTTGCACTACCTTATGAAACTAACTAGGATGAATCTTCCCATGTTTAGCATGAAGTTGATAAATCTACTAGGTTTCTTGAACGAATTCAACACATCCTCTAGTAGGTTCAGGACATATTGGATAAATCCAATGACAAGTACAAACAATGGCATGATCAGCATGGGATTCCCCTTAAGTTTCAAGTGGGTGACAAAGTTTGGTTACATTTGTAGAAAGAGTGTGTCATTCAATATCGGGTGACTCAGGGTTGTTACATCTTTGCATTATTTTGATGTCCCTATTATCATTTTTTATTTCCTTCCTTTCCATTTCCTCTTGCCATGTTTATAATCTTCCCAATGTCCCTTTTATTTCAACCCAATATATTTCACTTTCTTCTAGCCTATGTTTTCAAGGTATTCTTCGTATACACAAGCCTCTTCCACCATTCAAGGATTGAATAACATCACTTGGTTCAAAGGATGTCTCTATAGACCCCGTAGATAATTGCGAAGTACATCTAGGTTCTTCGAAGAGATACCCAATATTATGTCAATATTCCAAAATTCTATGGTGTACTATTTTACTCTCTACCTCAGGCCATTCCATTGGATCCACTAGTTCTCTACATACCTAATAGGGTAGAATTGGGAATTTATGATAATTTGTAAATCTTCCCACATAGTTACTATTGAGCAATTGAAACAAGAAATTCCAGTTTAATTTGTCATTGAATTAAAATGAGAATTAAAATTGAATTCTATTCTCATAACAGCTTGTAAATAGTTAATTAAGTTTAATTAACTTAATTAGATTAGGAATGTCGAGTTGGAAGTCTTTCTATAGTCATGTATATGTTCTCCCTAAGTTTTAGGGGTCCAATATTAGTTTAAATAGATTTTTAGATTATATCACTCATTTTACTGAGTTAAGTTCAGTTAAATTAGTTTTAAAATGTTTTTGGAACTAATAGATGACTAACAGCCAGTTGGAGCACTAATGCATCCACTAGTGCTACTCCAGTTCACTAAATACTTCCTCATGAGAAACTCATGCATGTAGGCTCAGAGAAAGATTCATGTGAGACTAGTGTGAACAAGATTTGTATCTTCACTCATATTTCTGATATATGCAATACATATAGTGGGGTTTTGAGCAGTGCCTTTCCTCAAATACATCTTGTGTTGTGAGGCATTGATTTATCTTCTTCTTGTTCTTATTTTTTTCATCGATCTCTTGGCTTTCGTTGGTTGAAAGTAGAAGTAGATTCTTGTCTTGTGCCTTAGAACATTGCATGATCTTGTGAATCTACAGGATTTTCTACATGGTATCGTAGCTGGATTTGTAGATATTTTCTACATCGTATCAAAGGCGACAAGAATATACCAGAGGAGATTTTGATGTTTTGAATTTTGGGTTACACGTTAAATTCAAATTTGCAATACGTACTTCAGGATCGATAAATGACCTTCTACGGTTTGCGGCTCGAGTATGCCTTGGAAGGAAGCTTGAATTTTATAGCCTAGAGGAACAGAATGGAGATCGTGCTAGAGTATAATGGCTTGAAGGAATTAATTGATCATTAAATTCCTAAGCCAACATCATTATATGTACATAATTTGGTCGAACGGAAGAAGTGTGTGGCGAAGGCCTTAGTCCTTACACTCTCCTAGGTTGAAAAGGAGATCAAGAAGGGTAACCTCAAACCATTTCAGCTCAGTAGCTAGCCCTGATGAGCATGAGAGGGATCTCTCTAAGTCTCCTATCAATGATATGGCTTTAAAGAAAATGAATTTTAGGCTAGATATGTGTATTTGTTTGTTTGTTTGTGAAAATTTGGTTTTTAGGGAACTTTGCTGAACTTTGAGTTTGGAGCCAAAAATAGGTCTAGGGTATAGGAGTGCAGGAGCAAATATGAGAAGGAGGTAGATATCAAAAACCATTGTGTATTTGGAATATTTTCAGTGTAGTATAGAGGATATAGTGTGGAAGAAACTAATGAGCATAAATAAACATGATTTCATTAGCTTAGGAAGACATACACATAACTATGAAAACTAGATAACAGAGCTTGAAAAACAAGAATTCTGTGTATTTTACTGTAAGGAATCCATAGAAAGAAGAGATATAATGTATATAGAGATGTTCAGACCATTACAAAACAAATAGAATGAAGTACAAGCACCATGAACTCACCAGGCTATACTTCCTTGAAAATAGTTGCAACCTACCTCTGTATTAGCTAAAAACATGATTACATGCAAGCTTCCTTAACAAAACGTTCAACCCTCTTCTTCTAAGGAGAAATGATACATATAGACTCTCCTAGAACACTTGCCCACCTTCAGGAGTCAAATTAATTGGTGGAGGAATTGACTCCAAGATTCTCTCAACCAACTGGTGAAAGTTAGAAGGTGAAACTCAAACACTTCATGGAGAGTTTCTTTAGAAGTTTGCTTCTTTTATCAGGCCTAATAAACATCGAAAACAACCTATGATGTACATTATTCATGCCTACATCACCTAGCCTCGAAACTAGTGCCATTAAATAGAGCATCTTGACTTTGACTAAGTCAAACTAGAAACTAGCAATTTACATAGTGTAATTTACAATTTGAAACACAAAAAAGTGAAGAAGCACAATGGCAACTTTGAGTTGCTTTTCATGTGCCTTCAAGGGGTCAAAATAAAAACGTGAGAGAATAGTAAACTAGTCCTTCAAGTATAGTTTCCAAAAGAGTTTGAATTTCAGAATTTGGGCCATGGGAAGGCCTTCAAAATTCCATTCTCCCAAGGTTGCTCCAGAAGTGCAACACCTGTCCAGAAAGATAGTTTTTCGTCACTTTTTTGCCTTTTTCTTCAAAATTGAGGCACCTCTGGAAAATCTGGGCAAATGATATTTTATAGGATGGCAATATCTTTGCAAAAATATAGACCCTTCCTCAAATGGAGGCCTGAGGAAAAATCGCAGCACCAAGGCATTGTGCTTCTCCGGCAGCTGAAATTTCTGAATTTGGACCAAAATATCTCAAAAAACTCAAAATGATTAGAATTTGCTCAAAATTCAAGGGAGGGTGTAAAACCATGTTTTTTATAGCTTCAATGATGCTTCAGAAAGCATATATAAGTTCTTGTCATCCTTTGGGTCTTTTTTCGCCTCCTTGATCTTATTTTCAAGTTGCTTTACTATGACATTGGCGATCATGTTTTGAGCTTGGTAGTGGTGTACCATGTGTCTGAGCAACTGATTACCCCTATTTTCCTTCTCAAGAAGCTTCTCTAAGTGTTAATTTACCCTACCAATATTTCTTATCTTGATGAACGTTTAGGGCAACTATATTCTATGTGAAGGTCCTCATTCAATAGAATTTGTTCTTGCTCTTCTTGCAAAGCTTTCTTGAAGCTTGATTTTCTGGTCTTCCTTTTTCCTCTCGCCTTTGATGCTTCAAGCTCGCTTGAATCCATGATCTCCTTACCTTTTCCAACTTGCTGCAATAACTTGGCTTTTTCCTTTTCTGGTATCAACCCCTTTTCTTTGAGTTGATTGTTTTCCTGTTCAAGGAATGATATGACATCTTTTTCTCTTTCCAAATTGATTGCTAGTTCCTTGATTTCATAGTCCTTATCCTTCATTTTTTGTCACATGTTTGAAGTTTGATCCTCCGTCTCTGGATCAACTAGTTCAAACTCATGCTCAACTGTGTCTTTCTCTTTTGATGTCGATTCCTTCTTTGTTGATGAACAAGGCTTGGCCCCTTTCTCTCTATGAGAAGAAAACACAAGCCTCTTCCCTTTCTTATTCACTTTTAGTCACCTTAGATTTGGGTAGTTGAGTATTCTCCACTATTATACTAGATGAACCCACCTCTGTTTGTCGTTTTGGCACACTAGGAGACTGAGATGCTGCATTTTTCTCATGCCATTTCAAGGCTGCTTCCAAAAAGTCTTCCCAACCCATACCTTTCTCTGCGAGCTGGTGAAGGACAATGGTTTTGATGAGACTTTTATGAAACAATATTGGGGAGTGCTCTTTGTCCTTTAATTGTATTTTTTCATACATTTTGGAAATTCTCATGAATAGATAATTACACATGTTGAGTGGCTTTTGAGAGGTCAAATGCATAAGGAGGCAAATATGATAGGCATAAAACCTGGAGAATCAACCTTCACAAGTGAAGAATCTCATGAAACTTTTCATCAAAGGGGCATATTTCTCCAATAAATATCTGAAAGGCCTGAGGTGAGTATGTGTTTCTTTGTATGGCGTATTTAAGAAAGGCTTGTAGTATTCAAGATCTAGGCTCATTCCATTGAACCAATATTCACCATTGTCTGGTAAGCTTGTTGCAATTGAGATGGGGGCCATTGAAAAACTGAACTCAACACCAACAATGACAACAGTTTCTCCTTTCAGTTGAGTTTCCACCCAATCTGTTAATTTCTCATATGAGTTGATTGTATTGTAGTCTGATGGTTCATATCTGAGGATATTCCCTCCTTTATGTTGTCTTTTTCTTTCTAGCGAAGATTCTTCCTCCATGATAACACAAAACCTTAGCAACAGGCAGCGAAAAATAAAATGTGAGGTGTGAATGGAAATGAAGTGATATGAAGGTGATTTTTTGACAAAATGATGGAAGGGTCTTGGGAAAGGTGAAAGTACTTTGGAAGCTGATGAAAATGAGTGGAGAAATAGTGGAAGAATGATTTGGTTGTTGGCGGAAACAATAGGGTTTATAATGAAACTTGCCCAAAAACCTCTAGGAATGAGATAGGGTTTTTCTTTTTTAGTGTTAAAACTGTGTTATGAGGTGGGTAAAATGGTTAAAATGTCCTATTAAACATGTATGCAGTAGTAGGATATCATTTTACATGTTTTAGAAATCAAAAATAATGATGGCCATTTTCACCCTATCATTTACCATACAAATTTTGCTACAAATCCTAACTTCAAGAATCATTGACATGAGATGAAATTGGAAAAGCAAAAGATGGATGATGATGGTGTACTTACTTGTTTGTTAGCTTAGAAGTGAGTAAAATCAAGCTTACAAGTGAAAAAATGAAATTTGGGATAGCTTTGAAGGATTTTGGGGCACTGTGTCCTAGGTGCAGTGCAGTGTTCCTAAGCACAATGTAGCTCTTCTGAGCACAGCACTAGCCTCCTAAGTACAACGCTTGAAATTTTTGCTAATTTTACCTAGGAAAATGACTTTTTTCCTCTCTTGAATGGGATAGCTTGATAAAAAAGAGTGAATAGGAGGTGAATGAAGGAGTTTGGGGGCTTTTGAGTTTATATAGGGAAAGTTTCTTCACTTTTTCAAAAACAAATGGGACCCACCCTCCTTTAAAAAATTAATTTTTCACTTTATGAAAAGATAGTTACCTTTACCATTGGAAACCTAAGATGTCCTTTACTTTCCTGAGTGCTCGAGCTTCTTTTTATGGAACTTTTGGAACATGAGAGTATGAGGAGTGTGTGAAAATTCAAAATCAACTCCTAAAAGTTATTTTTCATGTTTTATTCACTACTGGTTTTATTCATGAAATTGATGGACCTTGGAAACCCTAGTGACCTAATGGATGACCTGAGACCAAATTGAATGATGATGCTGACTGACCCATTTTATTTGTGACACCTCCATAAAGTGTGATAGGTGACCAGCATGAGTGAATTTCCAAAGAGTGACTTCATCTTTAGACTGACCAAAGAATGACCAAAGTTTGTTGTGTAAACCTAGTAACATAAAAGGTTTGGTTTTGAAAGTCTGGAAAAAACATAGTAAAAACGTATTTGATCCAAGTGATAGGCTAACAAGAATGACACTAACATTGGCTCCAACTGAGGATGGCAACTCCTTGGAGATGTCAAGAACACCATATACCAAGTAGCCTTATTCATTGGGAAATGGAGTCAACATGCATAAAACAGACTTTTGACTTAAAACTGAATGACCTTTCGACATGACAAATATCTGGAAAATAAAAATGAAAATAGTGTTGGCTGAAAAAGTCTTAGTCCCTCCACTTCGGGCTTCAAACTCCTATGACAACCATCTAAAATGTTGGAAGTAAAATACACGTTGGTATGTACAATGATGATGAATTTTCAGAACTTTTTTGACATAGTAGTGCTTGAGAAGCCTACCATTGGTCATCCCTCCTGAATAATCTCTTCCATATATTTATTCCAACAAGAAAGAATTGTTTCCTCTAGAGGCAGAAATTTTGTAGGGCCCCCTCCATAAGTTTTCAAACTTATCATGATTGCCTTTTTATTCATTTCTAGTATTCCAACGAAGAACCATATCTCCTAGACTAAAATTTTCTTCCTTGGTTTTGGGGTCATAAATCTTTTTAATCTTCTCGTGGAGTTTGGATGTGTTCTGAAAAACCTATTCTATTATCTGTTGTAAATAAATCATCTGATTTATCCTCCCTTGCATGTCATTAGTTTCACTATCCAATTCCTGTAGAATTTTCATTACTGGGACAACAAGAGATGAAGGAAATATTACATCAACTCCATATACCAGCTGATTTTTTAGTGCTAGCCCTGTCCGCCCACAAGGAATTGATGATTTTTTTATGCCAATTGCTCTTGTTTACCTCTAGGACCTTCCTCATGATATTAACCAATGATTTGTTGGAATATTCGGCAAGCGAATTCCCTTGCGGTTGATAATGAGTAGAATGTCCTACCACAATATGATATTCAACACAAAAGTCTACCATTCTTTTTGATTTGAAAGCATTAGAATTGTCTATAATTTTTTTTTGTGGACAACCAAATCAAGACAAAAATAATAGACTCCAGGAATTGAATAATGACATAATCACTAGTTTGCCTGGTTGGGATAGCTTCAATCCACTTTGTAAAGTAGTCGGTGGCTGTTAATATCCATTTATGTTGTGCTGAAGATGAAGGATGGATTTTGCCAATGAAATGAAGACCCCATTGCTAGAAAGGATCTGAAATTAAAATGGGTTGTAGTGGTAATGGAAAAAGTTTCCTCTTTCCTTGAAAAATTTGACATTCATGGCAGCTCATGACTGTTTTGTATTTGTCGGAAAAGACAGTGGGCTAGTAGAAGCCGGATCTTAAGATCTTATTTGTTGTATTTTTCCAAAAGTGATGACCGCCACAATCTCCTTTATGAAAATCCTTCATTACATATTTAGCTTCATTTTCTACCAAACAATTCAGCATCACACCTCTAGGACATTTCCAAAATAAAACACCATCCAGAGTACAATATTTTGAAGATTTCAGTTTCAGTGATCTAGCTTTACCTTTTGGGACTTTTGAAGGGGTATTCAAGTGCTACAATACATAGACAATGTTGAAATACCACGGTGAGGACATGAAGTTATAAGACACATGCAAGAAAGGGTCAGCTTCTTCTTGTCCCTCAGACATTGCAGCGATCAAATTGATATCTAGTGCATGTAGATTTGATTCGGCCATGAGTATGGATAACCCTTGTCCTTTGATGAGCTTTGTAGGCTTTATCTCCAAGTTATACTACAACATGGATGCAATCCACTTTCCTCTTATGCCTTCAGGATCTGTCTGCACAAGAATTTATTTTACTACTGTAGTAGGAACATATGTAATGCTATGAGAATGTAGAATATAAACTCAGAAATCGTTGAGGGCTTTTACCAATGCCAATGCCTGCTTTTCAATGTTATTGTATCTCAGTGTTGCATCTCTTAGAATGTGACCAAAAAATGCTATAGGCTACTCATTTTTTCTGATCTTTCTTCTGCATTAGGACCATTGCTAATGTATGCTCAGAAGCAAAAGAAAAGAGGATGAAGTTTGAAGTAAAATCTGGGCTAATAAAAGTAGGAGTAGTAGATAATGCAAACTCTACAGCATGAAATTTTTTCTTAGCCTCCAAAGACCACTTTACCTCACTATCCTTCTTCAACATGTTTGTCATTTCTTTCAAGTGCTCAACTAGTTTAGAAATAAATCTTCTCAAAAAATTAATTTTCCCATTCAAAGATTGAATCTCTTTCTTGTTCTTGGGGAAGACTAGTTGTTGAATGGCCTCCACTCTTACAGGATCAATGCGGATGCCATATTTAGAGATGATGTGCCGTAGTATATTACCTTATTTGATGGTGAACAAACTCTTCTTTGGGTTAAGTGAGATGCTAAATTTTCTGCATTTCTGAAAAACAATTCTTAAGTGATGCAAATGATCTTCATTAGATTTTGAAAACACTGTAAGATCATCTAGATAGATAACCAGAAATACATATTTTTCATTTCCAAAAGCTATGTCCATATCTCATTGAAAAGTAGCTCCTGCATTCTTCAACCCAAAAGGCATCTTGGCATACATGAATGTAGCCCATGGCATTGTGAAGGTTGTTTTGTGTTCATCGTCCTTGTGTACCATAATCTGATTGTATCCAGAGTATCCATCTAACAATGACATCCTAGAGGATCCAACCACACTTTGTAGTATGTGACCCATCTTGGACAGGGGATAGTTCTCTTTCAAGGACACCTTGTTGAGATTTATGAAATCAATACATAGACGAATTTCCCCGGTCTTCTTTATCATAGGTACTAGATTAGACATCCATTCAGAAAACTGAATTGGGACTATGATTCTAGACATATAAAGTCTATTTACCTCTTTTTCAATTGATGGCAGCAACTTGGGCTTGATTCTCCTCAATTTCTGGTGAAATTGGTTTTGATTAGGCTTACTAGGAATGCTGTGTTGAATGATACTTTTGTCATAAACTTTCAGATCTGAATAGTCCCAAGCAAATGCATGAGCAAATTCCTTCATTAAAGACATATACTCACCCTTTGTTTTAGGAGATAAGGACTTTGATAACTTGACCATTTTGGGATTTTGAGTTGTGTCAATGTTTACATCTTCAACTCCCTTTTCTATAGGAGCCATGGTGGGCTTCTTGGCGACATCATCTCTGTCAAATTACTCTTCCAAAGGAACCAAGCCTCGATACTTGTTTTCCTTGAGCTGTAATACATCAATGTCGCCAACTAGCCCTTCAAGTCTAGTTTCTAGAACAGTTTGAATTTCTAAATTTGGGCCATGGGAAGGCCTTCAAAATCCATTTTCCAAAGGTCACTCCAGAAGCACAGTGCTTGTGAAAAGATGGTCCAGAATACTACTTTTTTACCACTTATTTGCCTTTTTCTTCCAAACTGAGCCACCTCTGTAAAATCTAAGGAAATGGGGTTCTAGAGGATGGAAATAGCTTTCCAAAAATGTAGACCTTTCCTAAAATGGAGGCCTGAGGAAAAATCATAGCGCCAAAGCACTACGCTTCTGTTGCAACTAAATTTCTGAATTTGGACCAAAAATACTAAAAAAAATCAAAATGATCAGAATTTGCTCAAAATTGGAAGGAAGGTTTAAAAACATGTTTTTTATAGCTTCATAGATCCTTCAGCAAGCATCTCCAAGTTCCCCTCATCCTTTGGGTCTTTTTTGGCCTCCTTGATCTTATTTTCAAGGTGCTTTACTTTGACATTGGCGATCATGTTTTGAGCTTGGTAGTGGTGCACCATGTGTCTGAGCAATTGATTATCCCTATTTACCTTCTCGAGGAGCTTCTACAAGTGTTCATTTACCCTATTTAGACAATGTTCCTTATCTTGATTAATGTCTAGGGAAATCCCATCTTCTGGGTCAAGGTCCTCATTCAACATAATTTGTTCTTGCCCTTCTTGCAAAGATTTCTTGAGGCCTCTTGTTCTTAGTATTTTCCTTTTTCCTCTCCCCTTTGATGCTTGAGGCTTGCTTGATTCCATGATCTTCTTACCTTTTCCAACTTGCTGCAATAACTTGGCTTTTTCCTTTTCTAGGATCAACTCCTTTACTTTAAGTTGATTGTTTTCCTGTTCAAGGAATCATATGACATATTTTACTCTTTCCAAATTGATTGCTAGCTCCTTGATTTGATAGTCCTTATCCCTAATTTTTTGTCGCATGTTGAAGTCTGATCCTTAGTCTCTGGATCAACTAGTTCAAACTCATGCTCAATGATGTCTTTCTCTTTTGATGTTGGTTCCTACTTTGTTGATGAAGAAGGCTTGGCCCCTTTCTCTCTGTGAGAATAAAACACAAGTCTCTATCCTTTCTTATACACTTTAGTCACCTCAAGTTTGGGTAGCTCATTCTTCTCCATTGTTTTGCTAGATGACCCCACCTATGTTTGTTGTTTTGGCGCACTTGGAGACTGAGATGCTGCAATTTTCTCATGCCATTTCAAGGCTGCTTCCAAAAAGGCTTCCAAATCCATACCTTTTTCTGCCAGCTGATGACGGACAATGGTTTTGATAAGACTGTGATGAAACAAGCTTAGGGAGATCTCTTTCTCTTTAATTGTATATTTTCAGATGTTTTGGAAATGCTCCTGAATAGATAATTACACATGTTGAGTGTCTTTTGAGAGCTAAAATGCATCAGGAGGCGAATATGATAGGCATACAACAGAGAGAATCTACCTTCACAACTGAAGAATCTCATGATAGTATTCATCAAAGGGGCATATTTCTCCAATAAATATCTGAAAGGCATGAGGTGAGTATGTGTTTCTATGTATGGTGTCTTTAAGAAAGGCTTGTAGTATTCAAGATCTAGGCTCATTCCTTTGAACCAATATTTGCCATTTTCTGGCAACCATGTTGCAATTAAGATGGAGGCCACTAAAAAACTGAACTCAGCACCAACAATGAAAACAGTTTCTCCTTTCAGTTGAGTTGCCACCCAATCCATTAATTGCTCATGAAATCCCACCTCACTCACCGTTTTGTAAAATTCCAGGCAATGGACATCCTCAAAGCATTGTTTGATGAAATGATAGGAGTTGATTGTATTGCAGTCTTGGTTCATGTTTGAGGATATTCCATCCTTTATGTTGTCTTTTTCTTTCTGGTGAAGATTCTGCCTCCATGATGACACAAAGCCCTAACAGTAGGGAACGAAAAATAAAATGTGAGGTGTGAATGGAAATGAAGTGATATGAAGGTGATTTTTTTACAAAAGGATGGAGGGGTCTTGGGAATGGTGAAAGGACTTTGGAAGATGATGAAAATTATTGGAGAAACAATGGAAGAATGATTTTCTTGCAGGAAAAAACAATAGGGTCTATAATGAAACTTGCCCAAAAACCTCTAGGAATGAGTTAGGGTTTTTATTTTTAAGTGTCAAATCTTTGTCTTGAGGTGGGTAAAGTGGTTTAAATGGCTTATTAAACATGTATGCAAGTGTAGGATATCATCTTACATGTTTTAGAAATAAAAAATAATGATGGCCATTTTCACCCTATCATTTCCCATGCAAATTTCACTACAAACCCTAACTTGAAGAATCATTGACATGAGATGGAATTGGAAAATCAAAAGAGGGATGATGATGGTGTAATTACTTATTCCTTAGCTTACAAGTCAGTAAAATCGATCTTGCAACTGGAAAAATGAAATTTGGGAGAGTTTTGAAGGATTTCGGGGCACTCTGTCCTGCGTGCAATGCAGTGTTCCTGAGCGCAACACAGTTCTTCTGAGTGTAACACGAGCCTCCTAAGCGCAACACCTGAATTGTTTTTGCCAATATTACCTAGGAAAACAAGTTTTTTTCTCTCTTGGATGGGATAGCTTGATAACAAAGAGTGAATAGGAGGTGAATGAAGGAGTTTGGGGGCTTTTGAGTTTATATAGGGAAAGTTTCTTCACTTTTTCAAAAATAAATGGGACCCACCCTCCTTTAAAAAATTGATTTTTCACTTTATCAAAACAATGTTACCTTTACCATTGAAAACCTCAGATTTCCTTTACTTTCTTGAGTGTTGGAGCTTCTTTTTATCGAACTTTTGGAACATGATAGTATGAGGAGTGTGTGAAAATTCAAAATCAACTCCCAAAATTTATTTTTTAGGTTTTATTCACTGTTGTTATTATTCATGAAAATGATGGACCTTGGAAACCCTAGCGACCTAATGGATGCCCTGAGACCAAATGGAATGATGATGATGACTGAACAATTTTATTTGTGACACCTCCATAAAGTGTGATAGGTGACCAACATGAATGAATTTTGAAGGAGTGACTTCATCTTTAGACTGACCAAACAATGACCAAATTTTGCTGTGTAAACCTAGTAACATAAAAAAATTGATTTTGGAAGTCTGGAAAAAACATACTGTTATAGACATTTTTGGGCACGGCAACCCCAATCATAAATGTCCATAAACCAAGGGCTCCTAAGTCCCTAAAAGTGTTGCTTCACACCATAAAATAACAAGGTCAGCTGAATACATCATCTCCCAAAAGTTCTCCACAGAAAATTGCTTAGAACTGGTCAAAATTGGACCATACAGAATGCCCAGTGTAGAGGGTGCGATGCATCTCACCTGCTCAGTGCAAAGGGTGCGATGCATAATGGAAAGACCTTCTGTAGGGTGCGATGGGCGAGAATGGACAAATGGCAAAGACAGTTTTCAAGGTGGAGGATCATGGAATCTTCTAGAAGCTTCTCCTCTGACACTTGCCTCTCTGAATTCGCCTAGGGATGAGTAAGAGATCATCAATCTCCAAGTGGCTGGAATCTTGTATCTTCTAAGGAAGTGCTGTTGGTTTCCTGGTGCAACATCACAGTGTTGGGTGATCTAAGCTTTACATGAGGTGAAGAAGGGCTTTCATGCTGGAGGATAATGTTGGGTCAAAACAATTGGTTGTAATCCTCTTTGCTATTCTTGATATTAATAAAGCTATTCAAGTTTTCCTCCACATTCTTATATGTTTGATGATATATGCATTTGTGTGGTCAATACATATCTGGTCCTGTATTGCTTATGATTGTAGATCTCTGTTCTTCGATAGTATTATGTTGCTTTGATTTGACAAGTGCTTTTTGAAGCTGGGTAGACGAAGAAGAAGTGGCAAAGATCTATCAGAAAGGAGAGGAACCAAGCAAGGAACCAAGCGCAAGACTGAGGTTGGTGTCCTTTGTTCCCCTTTTATCTACTTCTCATAAAGGAAAGCGAAAGTAGTTTTAGTTTGTTTGTTTCTAAGATAGCTACCAGTCTTAGTGGGACTAGCAGCTCCGAGTGGACACTAGATTTTTTTATAACAAAATGGCGACTCCACTGGGGAGTGAATAGATTGTTTTCTAGTCTATAGTTGTTTGTTTTATAAACTTACAGACGGGGCCTGAAGTTAAGCCAAGTAGCCTTCGAACTGCATTTGCTATGCAAGTGCAAAGTAGATCAATGCTGCTTCAGTCTATCTCTGAGTTTTGTTTATAAATTGAACAATCGATCTGCAAACATTCCGATTGCCCTAGTGGTGGCTCTAGTAATTTCATTAGATCAGCACTTGTGATTTATATTTACTGAACATCACTTGCTCGGCCTAAATCCCTGAACTGAACTGTAACTTGTGACGAAAGACCAAGTAAAAGTCTCACACTGGTACCATCACACCCCCTCTTCAAGGAAGTCTGTATCTATCGCACCTCCCATGTGTAGTAGGTGGGATGCATACTGGATTCCCTGTGTAACAGGTGCGATGGTCAGAAAAGGTTAATTTTGCCTTCAGACTTTGGTTTTTCTTCTCTCTCTTCAGCTTTATTTAGGATTTTTGCTGTCTGTAATCAGTATACCACTGTGGAAACCCCCTTCCTTTCCATCATTTCGCCTCCATTGTGCAAAGAACTGTGAATGTTTTTATGTACTGTGCACCTTTTTCAGTTCTATTTTACTAAGAAGTAGCGTAATCAAACTGTCGTTTCTTGATTTGGAAGTGTCACAAGTGTTGTTTCCAGTCATAGAAAGGAATCCTATTGTTCTTGATAGTTGATTACACTATTACTCTTGTATTTGATTTGAATTAGTTGTTTTTCAAGTGTCAAAAGTAGTTTTAAATTCAAAATCACAAAGTGTCGGCATTATCTTCCTTTCGTATTTTGAAGAAAAATTGTTAGTATTATCACTTTGAAAAGATAATTCATATTTGTACTTAGCGTTCTTCTTGTCATTCACACATTAAGAAGGCTGAAAACAAATACATGCATGTGCATTTGCATTTATAATGCTTGTTGATTTGATTTAGGACAATGCATATGGTGTGTGCTCTATGCTTTATGTTGAAAGAACCTCATTTCTCTTTCCTTAGTAGCTAGGATTTTCATTGCAAAAAGAAGATTAAATGATTGTTTATTATCTTAGATTGCATTTTAGGAATTGTATATCTACATCACGCGGTGAACTTGAAAGGAAAATTTCTTAAGCAAGATTAACTGTAAAATAAATTCAATGAACATGAAAACGCTTTGGAACCTAACGCACAACATTTAGAAGTCTAGGCTAGAGATGTATTCCGGCATCGTAAAGCCTGGTAACTATCGCTTTCATTGCTGGTTGGGTGATTCCTCCTCTTTGAGACGACAAGTGATAGTACGGACTTGTACTCCCACGTACTGTCGAGTATATATTGGGAGACCACAATAGGCTATATCCTTTATCCTTAGGAAGCTATTTCTGCCGCCCTATCGATCGCAATGCACTGAACACAACATTCGGGAAGATTGATTGTCGTACCGTAAAATGTATTATCCAGTTTTGTGATTGGTTTGGTAATCCCTCTGTCTAGATTTCCAGAGTAGTCTCTTTCGTTCCTTTTCAGACTCCTTAAAGGAAAAGGTCCATTTGAGCACTTGTCACTTTGGGCTCATTAGAAATCGAAGGCGACTAGAGTCATCTTTTGTTTCTTCTCGACTCTTAAAAATTGAAAAAACAAGTTGTGTCAAAGCGTCTAAAATTTATTTTAATCAGTATAACATCATTGTTCCCTTGTTGATCTTAGGTTGAGAAAATGGAGTCCACCAACCAAGGGTTTCCCCTTGGAGGAAATCCTAGTCCCTTCTCCTCTTGGGGAGATGTTGGTGCACCTCATATGGCTACATTGTCACTTCCAGGATTGACAATGGCTTGCCAATATGGCTCTTCTCGACCTCTCCCATTCAAACCACCACGATTCCTGAACAATCAAATCAGTAACTAGATGATACTAGAGTTACCTCCAACCTTCTACTTCATCTGTTTCTCCCACTCCTCTTTCCTCTTCGCTTGATGAAGCTGGTAAAGCTAAAGATCAAGTAACTGAGAATAAGAAGAAGTGGAAGGAGAAAAAGGAAAAGAAGAAGAAGGAGCCAAAAGCAAAAGGGAGCAACCATGGGTCATCTAGTGAAAATGCACACACTGCACCATCCAAGCCTAAATCTCCATGTGTCATTTGCAAAGGGGACCATTATCATCGACATTGTCCTTGCATCCCTCAGATCTTAACGGACTGGTCTCCTCGTTTCACAATTCGGTGTTGTCAACCTCTGATGATCATGTTGAAAGTACACCATTAGCTAGTGAAAGCAAAGTATCTAGACAAAAAAGGAAATGCAAATTTCCTTGTAAACTATGTGAAGGCGATCATGTTGTCCACCATTGTCCCTTCCTAGACGAAGCTAAAAGAGATTTGGATAACCGTCCGCCTTCACCGCTATGTCTTCCTCCTGGATATAAGAAACTCTTACCGAGTCCATCACTGGTTGAAAATCCAACTGACACACCATTGTGGTCGGTTGAAGCGTCTATCATTGAAGATAAACCCTTTGAATCAACACCAGACGAAATTCAAAAGGTTGAGGCAGTAGTTGACCCAGTCTTGCCTTCAGAAGGTCCATCTTCAGATGATACAGTCACCAGAGAGAATGAGAACGACACTGTTCAAATTCTTTTTGTAAACAAATACTCTAACGAACATGGGAGAAGTCTACCTGTTCATTTACCACAGGAAGGAAGTTTGTCAGAGTCATATCCGGCCATCTATTCGGTCCCACCTCCAATCAACCTAGTAGTTTCCTTCGATTGGAATCTACTAGGCATACCCCGTTTACCATCTAGTGTACCATTCCGAATCATTGTATAAGCTTACAGAATGGTCATGGCCAGTACCATCATAGATGAAGGGGCTTCTGTGAGTATCCTTTCCTCAAGTGCTAGGAAAGCGCTTGGTTCGCCATCGCTTCTGCCTGAGATGAGAAATCTGACAGGCTTCGACAAAGAGACCAGTCAACCGTTAGGGATCCTTCCCAATGTGCCCATAACGTTGAGAAGGAAAACCATTTATATGAAAGTAATGGTAGTCCGAGGACCCCTAGAGTATAATCTACTCCTGGGGCGCGACTATATTTATAGCATGGGAGCCATTGTCTCCTCACTCTTTAGAGTAATGTGTTTTCCACATGAAGGCCGAGTGGTCCAGCTCATAGACCACCTTTCGTTCCTCGACTCACACATAGCTAATAGTTAAATGCCATCCCTAAATGGTCTTTTCATGCAAGGGATGTCTCATCAATCTCTAGTCCATCCACCTGAAGAGCGCAAGTAATTTGGGAGGACATGACTGAAACCCAGGGGGCATGCACCCTGGCTTGCTCTGAGAGGGAAACTCTAGGAATAGAGTAGGTTTCCGCAAAGGAAAATGACTGGTCCGATACTCGTCCGTAGAGGAAGAGGGAATTAGATCGAAATAAGATTCCTTCATTAAGGTTAGGTGGTTGGGATTTAGAATCACCTTTGTCCAGATGGACTAAGCCAGGAAGAGTTTCTATCTGCTATGTGAATGGAAACTATCTTGCAGATGCGAGAACTTCTAAATGGTTGCCCGGAAATCTTTGACTATACCTGGGGGCATGCAAACCTTTTTTCATGCAAGTGAAGAGCGACCAATTATTTTCTTAGATTGTAGATTCTCAAACCCCATTAAACTCGTAGGATTGGTCACTCCTAGCTCGCATAACGAAAGGATGTGGAGCAAAGTTTCGAATGGTGCAAGCTCCACAAAAATTGAACCTATCGATGAGATGTCCTTATGATATGACTGGCACGAGCTGTTTTTATGTGAAGTTCAAGCTCGTTAAAAATTAAACCTAAGCAATGAGAAAATGTTTCCCCCCAGAGTTTAAGCTCATTAAAAAATGAACCAATTTCTAGTAAATAACCATTGTGAATGCATTATCATCAGCTTTTAAGCCTTGGTCATGTTCTCATCATCACCTCCACTCTATTTTAGCCGATCATACACCTCCATTTGATTTTTTACCCTTTTGAGGAACAACTGCGATGAGTGATCTTACTAGCCATCCTTGTGACACTGCCGTGATTGGAAAATTCCAAACCTTACCTGGAATCAGCTGCTACCCGAAATTATCATTCATTCCTCAATAAAAGAGTCGCCTTTAAGCTCTTTTCACCTGACTCGTAAAATATGAAAATATTTCCGAGCTATTGGCCTCTCCGACTTGTTAAAGTCATCGGAAGTGCTATCCCTCCTCTAGATTTTAATCTTTTTGGAACTGAGGGATTATTGCACAAAAAGATCAAGCGCTTGTCTTGTTCGGCTCGTTAAAACTACCGAAAATTCATCCCTTTCGTATTATTTTACACTTTTCCGAACTTAAGGGATTATATGACGAAAAAGGATTATTGGAGTTTCCTTTCTGTCCCTTTCCAGACTCTCTAAATTTGAAAAAGGACCAAGTTATCATTGTTGTTAAACTCGTTAAAATCAATAGCGACAAACTTGTCCAAATGGACGAGAACGAGTTTCACTGTCGCTAGGCTCGTTAAAACATAGCGACGGGTTCGCCCAAAGGGCGAATTATAGAACAAGAATATGCTATCCTCCTCAAGCTTGATAAAAATAAAGAGGTACTCGTCAGCAATGACTGGGGAAAATTGGGAAGAAAACTTGAAGAAACTTTATTGGTAGTAAGTCGCTCTTGAACATGACACTTTCACTCCATGTCTGAGTCGGATTCGGTTATTCCATTCACCAGTCATATCACCATTGGTCCATCACACCATCCATATTTGGGGTTAATTCTTCCAATCCATGCCAGTGTCATCGGTATGTTCAAGAGAAGTCGCTCAGAGAATTCACCTGTGTCTCATCCGCTGCAATACATTCACGCTCCATTCTTTCATGACCGCCACCCTGAACCCTGTATCATCAGACCGTTTTCACCTCCAAAATCATTTGCTCCGTTTCGTGTCATAGATGTGGGATTCATTAAGGCCCTCCTACGATGGGTCACTTCTTGTCGACATCAGCTCATTATCCAAGAAGTCGACCTAGGAACAACCCCTTTTAGTACTTTGAAGTTTGCATGCCTCAATGCAAGTTTCTCACTTTCGGTGACAGGTTTACATCAATGGCCTTCGACCGAGAGATTTTGCATGGTGTTTGATGCCAAGTCCCTTTTTCACACCACGCGAATTGTACTACAGTACCTTGAGGGTCATTGTCATTGTTGGTGATTCCTCTCGCGCCTGTTAACAACTTACATCATTGGCTGGTAATCAGGCGATGTCTTTCCATGTTCAACTCCAGAACATCTTTCACATAGATCGACTTGCACTCCGAGTGAATATTGAACGAGTTTTGAAGACCCCAGATCTAGTTTCATCCATCCGGGCCGCGATATATTTAGGAATATAAAGACATCAAATGTACGTCATTGTCGAATAGATGATCATCCAAATCGAAGGATGATGACTCCGTCCGATTCATCAGTCTGCTAGACAGACAGTTGTCTGTCCTATGTACATGAAAATGAATTTATAAAGCTAAGCATGGGAATGCCCACCTCAGCTAGATCATGAAAAATATTATGAAGATAATGTATTGTATTGTATCTTATTACAGGTCACCTTCCAGCTCGAAA
>APFE030397944.1:158666-174727 GCA_000404065.3 Pinus taeda | reverse complement strand
GGATGATGCTGGGTCAGAACAATTGGTTGTAATCCTCTTTGCTATTCTTGATATTAATAAAGCTATTCAAGTTTTCCTCCACATTCTTATATGTTTGATGATATATGCATTTGTGTGGTCAACACATATCTGGTCCTGTACAGCTTATGATTGTAGATCTCTGTTCTTCGATAGTATTATGGTGCTTTGATTCCATAGGTGCTCTTTGAAGCTAGTTAGATGAAGAAGAAGCGGCAAAGATCTATTAGAAAGGAGAGGAACCAGGCAAGGAACCGAGCGCAAGACTGAGGTTGGTGTCCTTTGTTCCCCTCTTATCTACTTCTCATAAAGGAAAGCGAAAGTAGTTTTAGTTTGTTTGTTTCTAAGATAGCTACTAGTCTTAGCGGGACTAGCAGCTCCGAGTGGACACTAGATTTCCTGATAACACATACTAAAGCCATATTTGATCCATGTGACAGGCTAACAAGACTGACACTAAAAGAAGGCAAGGCAAATAATCCTTGAGGGAGTTCGAGACCACATTTTTTCAAGTCTGCATGGAAAGAAAACCTTGTATAATATGTGGAAAGCATACAAACTTGTATCAGAACAATAGTGATCAAAGGAAATTCACACTGAAGGAAAATATTTGAAAAATAAAAATCGAGAAAGCCGAGACTATTCCAAATTACTTGACCAAGTTCACTCAATGTCGTGATGAACTTGGAAGTGTTGGAATCATGGTTGGTGAGGATGATCTAGTGAGTATTGCTCTTTAAGGGCTCCCAAAGAGTTGGCATAGTTATCAGGACTCTATCAATGGTCAGGAGAAGTTGTTAGTTTTGGAATGACTATGGTCGGATTTTCTACGGAAGGAGATCAGGAGGAACACCATGGATGGATCTTAATCAAAGAATGACGATGAAAAGAAATGTGCCTTAGTGATTAAGGCGAAGAAGGGGAAAGGGAAAGACTCCCATTCCAAATTGGATTCTTATCATGGAGGTAAGAAGAAAGAGATGACGAAAGCTAAGTGCTTTCATTGTTATGAGCTGGGCCATTTTGCTACAAATTGTCCACCCAAGAAGTCCGAGAAGAAGTCCTCAGGAGGAGCGGCAGCTGAGGCTTTGGCCTCTCAATTTGAATTGTACTTTTCCCTCATTTCATGCATGGTGTCATCAATCATGGGATGTGTATGGTACTTATAAAGTGGAGTTTCATTCCACACGATTGGTAACATAGAGATATTTAGTGACCTGGAGGAGAAAGATTTTCAAATGCATATCGAGATGGGTGATGACGGGAAGTATAATGTTACTGGATTGGGGATGATTAATTTTGATAAGGAGCATGGGGCTCCACTCACCTTGAAGAATGTTATGTATGTGCCTAGGTTGAAGAAGAACTTAGTATCCATTTCCATGCTTGAGGATAGAGGTTATGATGTGATATTATTCAAAGGAAAGGTGTTAATTCAACACATAGCCATGGGTTAGGTAAAGAAGAAGCGGATTCGGGTGAAGAATCTCTATAAGTTGGAGGTAGAGAAGTGTACTACTTAAATCCAAGATGTTCGTGAGTTGTGGCATAAGTAATTGGGCCACTTGCGTCATGGAGCTTTGAGGATCTTGCAACAGATCTCTACCAATCTTCCCAAAGGTATGCTTTAGCAAGTTGATGCATGCAAGGGGTGTACTTTGGGAAATACACCAAGTCTTCCTCTCACAACAAAGACAGTCAAGAAGAGGTTATTCTAGAGAGATTCCATTCAGATGTGTGTGCACCATTCGTGATAGCGTCCACGGCCAAACACATGTATTATGTTATATTTGTTGATGACTATTCTTGTAAATGCTGGATAATTTTCATGTAGAAAAAGGATCAAACTTTCACAAATTTTTGTGATTTTAAATCATTAGTGGAGAAAAAGTCAGGAAATATGGTTGAAGCTCTATGGAGTGATAACGGTGGCCAGTATGTCTTTAATGAGTTTACGAACTTCTGTGTAGCGGAAGGGATTAAACGGGAGTTGATGACACTCCATAACACTCAATAGAATGGGGTGTATAAGAGGAAAAACATACGCATAGTAGCAGCAGTGAGGGAAACGTGGCATGATCAGGGCATACCACTAGACTTGTGGGTTGAGGCATGCAACACAATAGTTTATGTTCAGAACGTTGCCCACATCATATAATTGAGATGAAGACACCAGGGGAGGATTATTCTGGTAAGAGGCCAGATGTTGGTCATATCAATATTTTTGGATCATCGGTGTATTTCCATGTGACCAAAGATGCATGGTAGATGCTAGAGCTGACAACAGATTTGGGGATATTTTTGGGTACACTAATACACCTCACAACTATCAGGTGCACTTGTCAACCAACATGATGAAAGTGGTTCGCAAGGATGTCAGATTCGATGAGGAGAAGGCCAGTGAGTATCCCTTGAGATGGATCTTGAGCTACATTTCGATGAGGAGATTTTAGCTCCTAAGGTTGAGGAGCCTCATATTGATATGGAGAAACCACATGAAAAGGATTCGTGAGTGGTGACATCCGCTCAAGAAGAATCTTCTAGAGAGGGAAGAAATTGCACTAGAGAGGGTGACAGATTGTTGGATGATGCACAAGAGAATGTCGGAGCACTCACTTCTTAGCACAGGTAGAGGAGGTCACCTGAGACGTAAACTAGATACATGGCTCTTATGGGTGAATGTGCTGTGATAGAGCCATCTTCCTTTAAGGAAGCACTGTAGTAGCCATTTTCGGTTGATGCCATGGTGGAGGAGTATGACTCCATAGTTTGTAACAATGTTTGGGATGTGGTCCCGAGACCAGAGGACAAGTATGTGGTGAGCTCCCATTAGCTTTACAAGGTGAAGCAAGCCACACATGGTAATGTAGAGAAGCATAAGCCTAGATTTGAGGTCTGTGGTTTTTCACAGGTAGAGGGGATTAACTATGATGAGACCTTCGCTCCTCTTGCAAGGTACTCATCAATTATATCTATATTGGCACTATCAACATAGATGGGTTGGAAGATACATCTAATGGATGTGAAGACAACCTTCCTTAATGGCATGACTGAGGAAGAGGTGTACATAGAGAAACCTGAAGGTTTTGAAACCTTTGACCATGAATCGCATGTGTTCCGGCTCAAGAGAGTGTCGTATGGGCTGAAATAAGCACCCTCGTGCTTGGTAAACCATGATAGATAGCCACTTCACCGAGTTGGGCTTCACGAGGAATGAAGTGAATGAGAACGTGTACCACATAGTGGTGGAAGGTAAGTTATTGATCATTGTACTTTATGTTGATGATCTCATACTGATAAGTGATGATCATCTGATCAAATCTTACATGGAGGACCTTGAAAGAGAGTTTGAGATGAAGGAGATGGGGCTCATGCATTACTTTCCTGACATGGAGCTATGGTCGGGAGATGGCAAGTTGTTTGTGTCTCGGGGAAAGTATGCCAATGAGATACTTAGGAGATTTGACATGCAGAGAAACCAACCCATGGAGACTCCTCTAGTAGGTAGATGGAAGAAGGAGGATGCTACTTCAAGGGAAGTAGTGGAAGCTACTATTTATAGGAAGCTTGTGGGTTCACTCATGTACTTGGTGAAGACACAACCAAATATGTGCTATGTAGTTAACTAGCTTAATCAAGTGATGGTTAGGCCTACCAAGCTGTATTGGAAGGCGACAAAGCATGTGTTGAGATACCTCAGGGGAACTTATCTATATGGATTATGGTACAAAACGACAGAGGGAGTGAAGCTTCAAGGCTTCATCGATGAAGATTGGGTATGGATTCCGTTTGACAGGAAGAGCACATCAGGAGGGATCTTCAGTATTAGGTCAAGGGTAGTTTCTTGGTATGATAGGAAGCATAGATCAGCTGCACTCAGTTCGAAAGAGGCATAGTATATGGTTGCGAGTTAGGCAACATGTGAGGTGACCTAGATGAGGAAGATCCTGGTTGGTTTGTTTGGTCAGTAGATGGATCCAACTATTATTTACTGCAATAATGAGAATTGTATCAAACTCTCTCAAAATACAGTTTTTCATGATCGATCCCAGCATACTGATATTTGATATCATCATCTCATAGATTGTGTATTGAGGCTGATTATGTTGTTAGAGTACACTCCCACCGAGGAGAAAGATGCTGACATTTTGACAAAGGCATTATCAAGATGTAAATTTGAGTTTCATAGGGACAAGATCGGGGTAGCTGATAATCTCTTTCTTGTTGAGGAGTGTTAAGAAATGCAAACAAGAAATTCCAGTTTAATTTGTCATTGAATTAAAATGAGAATTAAAATCAAATTATATTCTCATAACAACTTGTAAATATTTAATTAAGTTTAATTAACCTAATTAGCTTAGGAATTTCGAGTGGGAATTATTTCTGTAGTCATGTATATATTCTCCCTAAGTTTTAGGGGTCCAATATGAGTTTAAATTGAGTTGGAAATTAGATGACTCAATTTACTAAGTTAAGCTCAATTAAATTAGTTCTAAATTGTTTTTGGAAGTAATAGAGTACTAATAGTCAGTTGGTGCGCTAATGCATCCACTAGTGCTACTCCAGTTAATTAAATATTTCCTCATGAGAAATTCATGCATGTTAGTTCAAAGAAAGACCTAGTTGAGACTAGAGTGTAGGGAAAATGTAATATCAATTGTCTGATTTAGTGATTTGTATAGATCATGCATGAAAGCATGAAATGGACTTAGTTTGGATTGCACAATTTTGGAAGCACTAGAATCCCATTAATATGGGTTATTCAAGCATAGTTATTGTGCAAGGAAATAGGGGCTTGGGAAGCTACAAAATTGTCTAAGGATTTAGCTTGAGATTTCTTGTGAGCTAAGAGAGTTGAGTATACTTATGCCGAATTGTTCTAGTGAGAAAAATATTTGTATCTTCACTCATATTTCTGATATATGCATTATAGATAGCGGGGTTTTGAGTAGTGGCTTTCCCCAGATACATCTTGTGTTATGTGCCATTGATTTATCTTCTTCTTGTTCTTATTATTTTGCATCAATCTATTGTCTTCCACTCGTTGAAAGTAGATATATATTCTTGTCCTATGCTTTAGTGCATTACATAGCTTGTGAATCTACAGGATTTTCTACAGTTACAAGGTGATCCCCCTTTAGATTCATTGTTTTTATGTGGCTTTCCCACTAGGTCAGGAAATTGACCTTTAGTTTTAGTGGGTAAATGAAATTTTATGTTCCTCCTCTATGTCATGTACACTAAAATTAACCTTCAACTATCACAGCCATGATTTAATTTCCAAGATGACTATCTTTTTGATATGGCTTGCAATCAACCTTTTTTTCCACCTTTATTAGGGAATATGAATGGTTCATGGAACTTGAATTGCATTGTTATTTTTTGGTTTCTATATTAGATTCCCTCTTTGGTTCTTCTCGACCCCTTGGTTTTCCCCTCTAATCTGACATCTATGTTGGAACCTCTATCTTCTCTAATTCCAAGCTTATTTGTGAGATTCTCCATGAGGGGGTTCATATTACAACTGACATTTGTAACTTGCTTTTCTTTCATTCTCAATCTCTCCTTTGTCAAATATCAGGGGTCATTAATAGATTCTTTGGCCACAACTGGTATTTTATGAAATTTTTCTTAACTAATCTATATCCCCTCCAAATCCCCCAATATACTAAAATAAATTGGTATGATGCCAATATTATCCATAAATTGTCATTTATACTCCACTAGGTAGTTCATCACAATAGCTATGGTATTGTTTTACCAAAATATGAAAATCTGTATTGTTCGGTGTGAGGGTAAATTTTCCTTAGACTTTCTATATTTACTAAATTACTACTGGTAATTATGCATTCAATATGTCAAATTTATAAGATAGATAAAAATGAAAATCCACTCACAAATCCATAATAACACAAGGTATGACCTAGGAAACCCTTTCAGGGGAAATTCTAGATAGAAGGTAAGAATTCTTTCCTGTCTCTTTTTCTTAATGTAAATTCTACAATACAAAGGAGTGAGACTTGTGGCCTATTCCCTACTAAAAAAAACAAACCCTCTTTGTTCTTCCCTCTCTCTATCCATTCTCAACTACTATGCTCTACTATAGAACAAAAGGCACTAGAATGAAACCCCCTTTCCTCCTAGTTGATTGGTTATAATGCAAGAAAATAACCAACTAGGGTTTACCTTTTACCATTTCAACCCTTAATATGAGTTGCAAACTGCTAGTTCTAGTGTCTTTTCATCGATGCAGATTTTTATCCCACTTTCCATGAGAAATGGGGTTGATGTGCTATCTTCTCGAATCATAGTGGATAAAAAAGGAGAGTTAACTTTTGGGTCACATAATGAAGTCTTAATACAAAATTTTTATGGAATCTCATTGGATGTAGAGTGGAAGTCACATGTGATTCTGGTTAGGAATAGCTAATGTCCAATTTCCAAAGCAAGTCATACCTTTCTAATTTATCTTTTGTCTCTAAAGCATGATATTTTAGCCAAGGTAGAAGCTTCTTAATGTCTGAAATGTAGCTCAACTTTAATTATTGAAGAATATAGTAATATAAAGTTTTTACACAAATTTTCAAGTCATAGGAAATATTTGAACATGATATGGGAAATTAAGAATATGGGTGGTGTCTCAGTTTCTTGGTTCAAGAACGTGCAGGAAAGAAGAATGTATTTTGCGAATTTTTTAAAGTTCCCCTAGGATTCCCAATTTATAATATTATGAATGTGATTATCTCTTCCCCATGGTAGTTATAGTGTAAATGAATGATTTATTTTTGGGAGAGGTATTTGAGGAACAAATTCATGTTACCATTTCCTAAATGGAAGAAAGAAAATTCCCTAAACACAATGGTACTACAATTCAATTCTATTAGGGTTTATTCAATTGCATTACATGCAATATTCTAAATATTAATAGAGAACCTCAAGAAGCTAGCAAAATCCATGTAGCTCTTAACACACCCATTTAGCCTTACTTCCAGAAAAATAAGGAGCCTTGTCATCAATGGTTTCAAAGTAATTCCACACCACAATGTTATTTACAAAATCATATCCAAATTGGTAGCAGGAATGGTCAATCCCCTAATAATGAATTTATATCTGAGGAATAGTTTGGCTTTCTCTTCAGTAGAAAAAATCATGATATTGTGGCATTTGCATAGGAAGAAATTAATTATATTAATCTTGATAAAGTCCCTTCCATGAACCCTAAGCTAGACCTTTTCAAGTCATATGATAAGGTCTTATGGGTTTATGTTCACCTTTCTCTCATTAAGATGGGAACATATATGTCCATGATAAACTAGATGATGGGTTTAATTTTCATTAAATCCATTCTAGTTACTATAAATAACTTTCCTTCAAAATAAAATCACCCCTCTAGAGGTGTGAGGTAATTCCTCGCCTATCTCATATATTTTTTCTCCCAATTCTAGTAGGGCTGAGTAAACTAAGAAGTGATGCGAAATATAGGGGGAATTTAAGGAGGTAAAAATTTCCTCTTATGAAATGATTTGTGCTATTTATTTGTTAATGAAATGCTTTTGTTTGGTATAGGCTCTATGTCAGAATTTTTAGTTTTAAGAAAATATTTGGTCTTTATTTCTCAGCATCTAGTATGGAAATTACTATTTCAAAATACTTACTACTTAATCATTTTCAATAAAAGTATATTCCAGCTGAGTTAGATTAAACTCTCATTCCCTGAAAAGAATTTGGATGACGGAATGAAATATATTGCATTCTTTTTGGAGGCTAATTCCTGCTCTTTTGAGGAATGGCTATCTCTATTTGAGAACTTAAAAGCTGGGATTTATATTGAGATAAATCAATGGCTTTCAAGAGGAGGGAATTTGGTTCATTTAAAAGAATTTATGGGAATTAACTTAGTATATTAGAATTCAATGTCAAAGATCCCAAAAGAAAACCTTACAAAAATTTGGAAAGAAATATTCCATTTCCTTTGGTAAGGGTGCACAACATATGAGGGTATTCCTTTAGCAAAGGTGATTCCATATCACGTAACTAAAGGGATCTGGAGGTAAGGGCATAAAAACATGTATATGTTTAACTAGGTGACCATATCTGAAACTCTATGCAGACTCACATACATCCAATTATTGTGAGGGTATGTGATGGAATCAAAATACCATAGTCGTATCTTAGTTAAGGAATGGTTTCCCCTTCCATGGAAATTTCTCAAAAATAACTTGATAATCTAGAAATCATTTGTGGATGTTTTCTCTTTGATTCGTTATTGTATTCTTTAGTGTATAGGGAATGCTAGAAAGTTTAGGAATGTGGCGGACGGGTATATGGATGGAGATGAAAATTATAAGTTGTTTATGTATCTCCTTACTAGACTACACAGTACGGGTTTCTACAAAATTTAGGACATCAAATACCCTCATCATGATTATATTGGTAGAGGAAGTTGGCTTTTTACAATAGAATTAGAATTTGAGGGCCATCTTGTTGATAAGTGGTCTTTCTATGTTGATATATTTGTACCAAATTTTGTTAGACTAGAGGAATATAGGGAGAATCAAGTGTGGAATGTTCATGCCTGATTAATGGAAAATTTCTTGTTTGGTGTTAACTCTGACCAGCAATTGGCTCACCTACGACGATGGTTTGAAGAGAGGGTGGGAATGCCCAAGTAGGTGTGGAATATGTAGAGAAGAGGTGGAATAGAGATTGAATTTGTTTGTTACTTGCCTATTCCTTGTGAAAGTCTACAACTCTCTAGTCATTAAATCTAATGCTAAATTGGTATGGAATGCACCTAGTTTGGAGGAATTCATTAAGAGTTCATTTCTTTATCACACAATGCATTTTTATGGCTCTCTTCTAATTCTATTCATCAACTTTATTTGTTAGGGATGTAATCTTTGTAATTTCCAAGATAAATCAATCTGAATGGTAGTTGTATTTGCATGACTAGGAAGTGGACCTGAGAACACAAATGCCAACATAAGTAGAAAAAATCATGAAATCCAATTATGACATCTCTAGATTTTGAGATCCCTTGTGGATACTAAAATAGGGCCAGTAAGGTCATCATCCTAAATTTGGAGTTTGGGGTTATCATCCATATACACTCCTCACATTTCCATGATCTCTAATTTTCTCCTAGTGTTACCTCTAGTACGAAGGAAAATTTGTAGCATTACGACTCTTATATATATGTACGAAGGAAAATTTGTATATATAAATATATATATATATATATATATATATATATATATATATCTGTGTGTGTGTGTATGTGAGGTATGTGGGCAAATAATATTATAATATTTATATAGTTATTTCTATTATTAATAACAATTATATAATTATGCTCATTAATATTAAAACTATAATACTTTTTTCATATCTATATATACTAAAGGGGTGTGAAGCCCTAGGAAAAGCCTGCCTCTAACATAATTCACTGAGCCATATGTACATACATCAGACATTTTACAATTTGAGGAAATTATCATTAAGCCTTCCAAAGCATTAAAAATATATTCCTTGACATCTATATATATAAAGTTCTATATAACCTACATCCACAAGATTGAGGTCCATACAATGATGATATGAGCTGATGAAAATATAAGATGACGAAATTCCCATGAACGAATATCACACTTTTTAATAAGAGAAGATACTAGACTATATAAGCCGATGAAAATATAAGGTGATCAAATTGTCGGGCCATACTTTTTAATAAGTGAAGGTACCAGTTCTTATCCTTTAAACTAGGAAATAATTTTTTAAATTTTCACATCCAATCATGTATAAATTTTTAAATACATCTCAATTAAATCATTCAAAATATGATATAACACGGGTTGGCCCATCAAATCTTTTAAAAGGAAATTGTTCCAGATTCGTGACATTTCCACCATTGTTGTCATGCCCCTACACTAGTGATACTCTTCCAACCACACTATAGCGAGCTGTGGAACCACCGACCTTTTTATTTTCACCAATAATCATGGTCATAGACTACGCCTAACATTCGATAATTAGTTTATTCTTCTTTACCAAGTATTACGATTTCCTTTATACACAATGAAACCATTAACATTCACCATAAACAGGATTAACACATAAATGCACAACAGTATAAAGGGAGGGGCAACTCCCTATAGTGAGTCTACCCGAATAATCAATATATATATATATAAGTTAAATCTTGATGAAACCCCAAATTTACACTTAGCCAAATTTTACATTCATCGGCAAACTTGGTTGCGCAACTCTTCAACACGCCTGAATGGTCACTGAACGACTCTTGCCCAACTTCTCATTTGCCTCAACACGTTCACCTAAACACGTTTCATTCAACTCGTCCAACTCGTCGAGCGCTTCCACCAAACACCCAACTAGTTAACTGGTGGGTCTTGTCACCCGTTCAAGGTTTCACTCAATTCATTGCTCGACCAACTCGGGTCATTCAAGCAGACGCCCTGTTGTGCCCTCGAACTACTCCTCGAACGACCGTTCAAACGGACGCCCTGCCATGCCCTTGAACAACCTTGAACGATCCTGCTCGAATGCCCTCAAACGACCCTGCATGAACCTCTCGAACAACGCCCTCGCACGCCCTATTCAGTTCGACCGTCATGTGGGTACATTTGCACATCCTGCTCCACCGTAGAACTGCTCCTTAGCTCGCACTTTGACTCCACTTGCTTGTCCAAGTTCGAATGTCCTCCCAACCAACTCGTCGCTACCTATATGTATGGTCACCCACTCATCATTTGGTTGTTCGGCCAACCTACCTACACATCACACAGCCATCAGCCCATTCACTTGTTTGCATGTCAGCCCATCCATTGGCTCCCACGAGATTACCCACCTGTGTGTTGGTTCGGCTGTCGGCTCGCCCGCTCGTTGGGTCACCCAGGACCACCCACAAGGTATAAACATGCCTCCACCAAAACACATTGCATTTTTCACCGTCCACTTCATGTGTCTCCCACCGCACCGCAGATCATCCACTCGCCCGTGTCCCCAAACGCCCTGCAACAGGTGGGCCTTACATTCTCCCCCACTTGAAATCATTGTTGTCCTCGACAATCTCTCATCCCAGCAACCATCTTTCACCAAGATATCCATAACAATGCCATATAATCCACCGATATGTCATACTTCAGAAAGTCTCCTCAACCAATGATCATCAACCACCCTCGTCGCAATCTCCACATGTTTCTCCCACCGTGGAAGGCGGGTCCCTCCATCTCAAGCTACATGCACACTGCAACATCTCATGTCAACCTCATCATGTATCGTCATCGTGTGAACTGTTGCCATGATACTCCAGCACAATGCTATCACATCTATTCACACTGCTACCATGATACTCCAACACAATGCTAGCACATCTCTGCACACTACTTGAGCCCCATAATCTGAGCTAATTGGGTAGCTAATCCAACTATCACACTCAAACCATGAGAATGCACATCCTCATACCATCTTCAGTCATTTCTCAAAACATCCTGTCACATAATCGACTCGATCAAGAATAAATCTCCATATAAGTAAGCCATGCACAGGTCCATGAAGTAGTCTCCATCTCATCTGCAACATGCTATCCATGATGTTTGGTATCAATGTGTTGCATGAAATCAGTGACATCTATCGAACATCATCATCCATATGCAAAACATCCATCTCCTCAAAGTGAAGAGATCCTCTCATCAAACCCGACTCTCAATGTGCCACATCCAGGTCCATGAAGCAACCTCCATCATATTTGTAATGTGCCATCCCTCAATTCTGCTATAGAAACAAGTATATCCCTGTCTCATCTCCCATGTGTTGCCCATGATCATAGATCAATCAGCTCCCATGTATCAAAAGTGGTTAAGTCTCGACTCAACCCATGCCCAAGTGTTGCCACCAAGGCATCATCATCGCTGCAACTCCATCACTCCAAAGTGTCTCATATTGGTCCTCCACATCAAGTCACTCTTTCAAGCACACCCATACATGTACTCAAAAGTATACACCCCATCCTACATCAAAGTGCCTATCCTCAGCTCCTCAATGCATCAAATCCTCTAAGTCCACCATATATGAAGTCCCCGAAAGTCACAACCTCATGTCATCATGAGCTCCATGAATCATCTCCAACCAACATCCAGCAAGCATACATGTCTCAGCCCAGAGGTCTCTGCAAGATGCCTCAGCTTTCCGTGTAGTAGGAATGCTCCATAGTCTACTCACAAATCCAATCAAGTCCATGGCCTTGTTGTACAAGAGTGCACAACATCCCCACCACTTATAAGTAAAACATACCCATGTCACATCAACAAATCTACCTGCATAACATCCCTGCCTTGGAACTCCTCATTGGATGCCCATTAGTGACACCTTTACAAGTTCTCCTCAATAATGTCCCTAAATAAGACTGCCATGTGCTATGTCTCCAACTCGATGTCCATGACTCAAGTTGCCCGTGTTCTGTAACTAGGTAGACCCATCATAGTAATCGGTCATCCTCATCCAAGCCTGCAAATCCGTTCTAATGAACTCGGTCACCCAACCATATCATCAACATATGAGTCTCTTCCACCATAGCTCCCCCACTAAAGGTTCCACCAAGACTTCCTCTTGGTCTAGGCCATGAGAAGTCCACCCAAGTATCACCATACTCAAGTTTGTTCCCTCCTCCAATCTGTCCATGAATCATGCCCGGCACTTAGCTAATTGTCCATGTGGCTATAGCATGACCCATTCCTCCGCGACGATCATCATGTTCCTCGCTTGTCACAGGCCTTTGTACCTCCTACCATGAGGTCACAAAAAACCCCAACAAGTCCTACAACAGTCAATGGTCATTGCTTCTCCATACAAGGTCTCATCGTAGACATCTATAATAAGATCTTCCACTGCATCAGCACACTGATTTTTCTCTTCCTTGCATACAGTTCATCTACCAAATGCTCAACTGAAACACAAGTATCAATAGTACTTACATCATCACGAGGCTCCTCCATGTGAGTATCCTCATCCACCCATGTCTGCAAACTGCACGATCTTGGTCCAACTTGATCGATCTCAAGTTCATCCTCCATCGTTGTCATATCTTCAACATCCTCGTATTGGCCCTTGAGTTCTTCATCTTCTTCTTTGATCTTCGTACAACCTTCCCAAATCTTCATATTCTAGGCCTTCATCGAAGTCCATTCAGAGCTCCATATATTAACTTGTTCTAATAGCTTGTATCAGAAAGCTTCACCTGTATTGTAGCTAGATTCACCTATCACAAACTGAGGTTCACCTACCATCTCTGCCATCAGCTTCCTTCTTTGTGATCTAGTATAGACCATTCACCATTCACCTGAATCACTTTGATACACAACCTGTCGCCTGCAAAACTTGAACTCCTTGCGAAGTCTTCGACCTTCCTACGGAATCAGCCCCTTGATTCAGTTCACTAGCTTTCATACCACCTCTCACAATAGTGTAGTGGGATCAGCTCTTCATCGTCAACCCGAACATCAACTCTGATACCACCTGTCACACCCGTACACTGGCGATACTCTTCCAACCGCACTATACCGAGGTGTGGCACCACTGACCCTTTTCTTTTCACCAATACTCACGTTCATGGAGTATGCCTAACATTCGATACTTAGTTTGTTTATCCTTTACCAAGTATTATGTTTTCCTTTATATACAGTGAAACCATTAACATTCACCATAAATAACATTAACACATAAACGCACAACAGTATAAAGGGAGGGGCAACTCGCTATAATGAGTCTGCCCAAATAATCAATATATATATATAAGTTAAATCTTGAGGAAACCCCAAATTAACACTTAGCCAAATTTTACATTCATGGGAAAACTCGGTTGCCCAGTTCGTCGGCACGCCTGAACGGTCGCCGCACGACTCTTGCGCAACTCCTTGTTTGCCTCTGCACATTCACCCAAACAGGTTTCGTTCAACTCGTCCAACTCGTCGGGCGCTTCCATTGAATGCCCAACTAATCCACCGACGGGTCGTGTCACCCATTCAAGGTTTCACCCGCTTCACTGCTCGACCAAGTTGGGTCATTCGGGGGAACACCCTGTCGCGCCCTCGAATGACTCCTTGACCAACCATTCGAACAGACGCACTGTCGCGCCCTCGAACGACCTCGAATGATCCTGCCCGAACACCCTCGAGTGACCCTACACGAACCTCCCGAACGACGCCCTTGCACGCCATGTTTGGTTCACCCATCGTGCACGCAGATCCACATGTCCTACTCCACTACAAAACTGTGCCTTAGCTCGCACTTTGACTCCACTTGCTCGTCCAAGTTCGAATGTCCTCCCAACCAACTCGCCGTTGCCTATATGTATGCTCGCCCGCTTGTCGGTTGGCTGTTCTGTTGACCTGCCTCCACATCGTACAACCATCGGCCCATTCACTTGTCCACCCGTTGGCCCATCCATTGGCTCTCCTGGGACCACCCACCCGTCTGTTGGTTCGCGTGTTGGCTCGCCCGCTCGTTGGGTCACCTAGGACCACCCACATGGTATAAACATACCTCCACAAGAACACATCGCATTTTACACCATTCTTCACGTGTCTCCCACCACACTGCAAAATCGTCGACTCTCCTGCGTGCCCGAACACTCCGCAGCATGGGCCTTACGATTGTTGTCCCTTAGACGTCATGAGAACATGATTGAGAACTCATTGTAGTTCACGTCATGAGATTCTCTTAATTGAGAACAAATTGTAATTCCTGCACTAACCCAGCATGTCATTTCCATATTCCAATTGCACAGTTATTAATAATATATGATTCTACTTTAAGTGATTTTATAGTTATTAATATTTTATCGTTAAGCTTTAATTTATTTTCATTTTATTAGCTAGCGATATTTTGCTAATGATAATCAGTGGACTGTGTTGTGCATATTGTGATAACCATTCTTAACAAAATATAATTTTATAATAAAGCCAAATATATTTATTCTGCGATGTGTCATATCACTCCTTTTCTCCTTGGTGTAAATATCATTTATACCAGATAAATCAGCTTAGGTTGATTTTTGAATTAGAAAGTCATTTATCTATTTAAATTTGGATAAACCATGTTTATGTTAATTGTAAATTTCCTAATATTTAAATAAAGATATTATTTGGTAGATTGATTATGTTAGTTGCAAATTTCCTAATATGTAAATAAAGATATTATTTGGTAGATTATTATTATTTAAATTCAAAAACCTATTTTATTATTATAAAATTAAAATTATTTTTATGTTAATTGTAAAATTCCTAACATGTAAATCATGTAAATCAAGATATCATGAGGTAGTGTATATTATTTAAATTCAAAAAAAATATATTTATTAATATAAAATTAAAATATACTATTTTTTGCTAATATTTTAAAATAATAATAATTTTATTTTAAATCATATTATTTGACATTTATTTAATAAATGAATATATAAATTATTCAATAAAAATAATACAAACTTAAAGGTTGAAGAAAGTATTTTAATGTTATAATGAAATTTAAGCTTCTCTGATCCATATCTGATTTGAAAATAATTTTGGAAGAAAACACATTGGTATATTTAGGGTAACATGTTTCGGACCAACTTGTGTACCGGTGTGGTTCATCATCACGACAACATGAAAAATCAGATCTAACCCTAACATAAATAGGGAGTCAAGACCTTATATTAATTGTAAATCTCTCAATATGTAAATAGAGATGTTATTTGGTAAATTATTATTATTATTTTTATTATTTAAATTCAGAAAATTATTTTATTATCATAAAATCAAATTTTAAATATGAATCATTTTGGATTTCTAAATCAATGTTTATCTAGCATTCAATTAATAAATAAAAATAAAAATGAGACAAATTATTAAATCAGAATTATCTAAGCCTAAGGGTTAGCTCAATATATCCTATAAGCATCTAGCTAATGAGAAGTCACTAAGTCAATTTCCCTTACACTTTTTGGGTTAGACTAGTAAAACAAAAAATTATATATATATAATCATAAT